>JAKWJD010000876.1:0-100000 GCA_027705065.1 Solanum peruvianum | reverse complement strand
AATAATTTCTTCACCAACTCATCATAATGTAGCCCTTAGGGCAGTAGCTAAGAAACTTTATAAACCCAAGGAAACCAAAGCTCAAAGACTGTAAAATCATGTTCATTTAATCCATCCCTTTATCCAAAAATTTATTAAAAGCTTTAACATGTTTTCATTGAATATTAAAAATTAAAATCACCAACTCAATTTAGAAACATCATATTTGTATCATTTAAAAATTTTCATGCAAGACCCATATTTAGAGTTAAAGATAGAAGAAGTTAGTGTTGAAAACCCTGTTTGAATATCTATTAGAAAGAACTCCTTGAATGAAAAAGAGTTCAAGGATGAGTAACATACCTCAAATATAAGAAAACCCACTGATTTTGTATAAGAAACGTACACCAACAACCCTCCTTGTTCCTTCTTGAGTCTTATCTTTTATGGAGTCTTGAAAGTCTTTTTTGAGAGAGACGTTTTGGGTTTTAGGAAATGAAGTCTAAAATTAGCTCTTAGGGTTTCAAACTCCATAATATACCTAAAATACCCTAAAAATATTATTCGAGGTTCCTAAAAGACTTGTGGTAAATTTACCAAATAACCCAAGCCAAGGCAGTTTATTTTTTTGCATTTTTTGAAGGCAGCACCAACGGCTCCCCATAAACAGACATTTTCCTAATCGACTCCCCGTTGGTGGGGGTCCGTTGATTGGGACTGGACTCCTTCATGTGAAGTCTTTGCTATCCTTGCAGGTCCAGTCGACAGACCGTTTGTTGACAAACAAACCGTCTGTTGTGGTCGTCGATAGTCATTGCTTGGCAGCATCCTGTCAAAGAGATGGGGTCCTCTTCTAGGGCCTCATGGGTCCTATGTGGGGTCGTACTCAGACGTTAAAACTCTAAAGATAGTCTTCTAGGTCATAGGAACGTGCCACACCAATTTCAAACAAAACGAACACGTAAAACTCACTAAAACACATCAAGACACATGACACTTTCTAAGACACACCTTCCAAACGTCATGGACGTTCTTGGACGTTTGACCTCCAAACGTTACCAAATTTCAAACACTGACTAAGAACATCAATATTACTCATTTTAACACAAAAGTAACTCACAAAACATTCATGAAGCTCTAGGTCACCTTAATTCGTTAGGGTGTTACATTCTCCCCCACTTGGAATAACATTCGGCCTCGAATGACACTAAACTCTTTTAAGAACATCAAGGAATTACTAGAAGCATTTTCATTCTCAAGGACACCAATTACACATTGACAAGAATTTTATCACGCAACACATGCAACCTTTGGGAAGATAATCCCCACACTTCAAAACACATTCTCATTTTTTACTTATGGATGAACTACCTTCTCCAACATTAAAAATTCTCATAAACATCATTCTTTAAAACATCGAAACCATTGTTCAAGAAAAATGAAATTTCTCAAATTTTTGAACTTCTTTACAGTGATTACAAAATCTTAACAGTAAAACATGCTAAAATCCATTAATTCACTTTTCAAGAAATTCTTACATGAAGGCATGACCACAAGAGAGACAACATCATACTAACTCACATTACAAAATGATAACACAACTTTGAAGCAATTCAGCAATAACATTAGCTACACCTTAGCATGACGAATATAGGTTTACTACCAATTCTTCTAATGTACATTAAGATCATACAAAATATTATATCATCAAAGGCACTCATATCATAAATAGAAATGTAGTTTATACTAACATTCAAGACTCTTAACCATTACCAAACTACCAAGGATATTGGTTTCACGCTTGAATAAGGATAGAAGGAAAGATAAGGATACCAACTATCATTCTACTCAACTCATTATCCCCCACTTAGGGTAAAATCATCTTCAAGGTCTCATCCTCCAAAGTACCATTATGCCTCTCACAAGGTACGAATCTACACTACCCTCAACTCATGCACATCAAGACTAAATATCAACCTGACAAGTCAAGCATAGAAGTCTCCTCTTAGGATTCAAACTTAGACAAACTGTCTTACACATCACCTCATTCAACTCTTAGGCACCACATAACTCAATCTCATGGAACAACACACCCTCTTTCCCTTTACACTAGTTAAGATAGGTTTATTTGGAAACCAACAGTCTTACCATATAGATTCCACCATTTTTGTAGCATAAATCCACAACTCCCTTACTAGGTAATCATATCACAATTCCTCCTTAGAGTAAACCTACACAAGAACTTCACCCCAATCAAAAGAACAACTGTGATACATTATGCACACAAGAGAGATTCCTTCAACTCATGGATTAGAACCCCTTCTGTCTCACAACATTACCAAATCCTTTAAACATTCTTCAACTTATACCTTAGTTCTTCTACTATCATTGTACAGAATCACAAGATATCTCATTTTCCACAAATGGACTTCATTCAAACATTTTAACCCTTACTATGCTTAGAATTAAATCACCATATAATTTCACATCACAAGATATTCAATCTCATAAACCACACATAGCCATAAATGGCATCACACCACCATCCTCAAAAATAACCTTCACCTTTACTCTTCTAGCCACAAAACCATCATAAGCATCAAAACTCACCTTTCTCCCTCAAACATAGAAACGTCTCCGTTTCCAAGCAATCACACATAGAAAAACCACCAGATAAAGGAGAAGAAGAGAGAGATCTTATGAAGTTAAGTTCTATGGCACGATACTAGAGTAATGAAGTAAGTGAAAACCTATCCTCCTATAGCCTCTCATTCATGGATGTGTTGATACTCACACCAATTAACGTGACTCTACTTGATGTAGCTTGTGAGACATTAGAACCTAAGCTATTTCCCATAAACTTATGCTCTGATACAAAGTTTGTAACGACCAGAAGTGCCCCCTAGAAGAAGGGAGCCCCTATAGGTCGGAATAAGGCATACTTGACCCTTTGGGGGTCTTGTTCAAGACCTTTAACTCTCAGTCATTGCATAAGACATGAAAAGTAGTGCGGAATTACAACTTTTCATGACATTTAATATAAAAAGGAATCCTTTCATAAATACAAATAAAGTCTCATTTTAACAATCCAAACTAGAAGAAACAACATAATATCTTAGGGACACAACCCTTTACATTAAAAGAAATACATAATAAGTGTTAAATAAAGAAACTAAGAAACATAGACTATGTCCTCAAATAATATGAGGACATATTAAGTCTTGAGATAGTAGATTCCCAAAATTTTCCTTCTAGACTTCTCTTTGCTTCTGAACCTATACTTATAGAGTATAGAAAAGTATGATGTTAGTACAAAACAATGTACTAAATATGGCATATGCAAGAATATGCAAAAAGAGATTTTTTAGTACAAATATATTTTATGCAAAATAATTAAAACATTCATGTTTATAGGAGTAAGACAACATAAGAATCATCATTTAACACTTAGAAAAGGATTTCCATAGTTTTAACAAAAAGGATCATTTTACTGTAAACTCTACAAAAAATACAATGAAATCATTTTATCATTTCAGTTATTTCATTTAATCCCAAAATAGTGAAACAATCTCTTTAGAGGTTTCCTGACCATGTTATCCTTAAGACTACAAACCATAGGCTTACCTTGCTCGGGAGACAAGTCCACACATTGATAATTAGACAACAGAGGAGTATTCATACATTAAGGACTTCATCTAGGTACTCTACTCCAATGGGACTTATAAGTTACACTAAGTGCAATGTGAGAGTATCATCTCATACAACCACTCCCACTTAGTTCCCTTAAGGGTTCCCATTGATCAAGAACACCACATTCCTATCAATACAATGTGAACCCCCAAGGTCAAGACAAGAGAAAGTAAACTCATTTCCGTAGGAGTTTTCCTAACAAATATTATCCTAAGACTCTCCAAGTTAAGACATGAAGGAAACGGCCATACACCTCCTTCAATACACATCTACGAGATCCTTCAGACTACCTATTTAGTGCACTGAGACATGGTGTCCCATTCCACCACATACCCTAACTAGTGAAATCTTTTACAAGACTTAGCTCATTCAATTCATACAAGATATATCCCTACCTAGTGCAATGGATATATAGCGTCCCATTCCACAACCTACCCAAAGTAGTACACTCTTTTAAGAGACTTGATTCTTTCATTATTTTGTGGGGGAATATCTTTAACCGACATTGACCGTGAGTGAAAGATATGGAATCCCAAATTCTACCCTTATCGGGGAAGGGTTCCCCACTTGCCCAAGGTAGGGTCATTGTTTTAGCTTTTACATGGGTTTCCCAATAGTTACACCTATACGGGAACATATTTACGGTATAACGAGATTTCTACTAAGTAACTCATTCTCTACAAACTAGAAGTACTCATCTCAAGAGGTACATTGGAATACAACACCTTAACTCAGGAAATGTAAGACTCCGAAATGAGTTAGGGTTTCTATAGAATAACATTTTACCAGTAATTTTATAAGGTACTAAAATGACTTATAATATAGTTTATAGGCAGTTTGTAAAGTTTTAAGTAATTTTGAAGTAGAATGTCAAGGGACGACCAAAATGTTCGACCACTAGTCGCCTATGTGCCTCATGTGTCCATGTGTGTTTATATACTGTGTTTCATGATATTACTTCTTATAATGAGTTATAATGATTTTTAAATATTCTATATGGAGTTTTGAGAAGTTTGGAGGTCAAATGACCAAGAACATCTAAGGCGTTCAAAAGATAGCCCTTAATATGCTCAACGTGTGTCTTGATGGGGCCTAGCCTATTTGGACGAGTTGGAGGTGTTTGATTAGGGTGAAAATTATGTGTAAGGTATAAAAATTATGAATTGTTTTATTTAATTTCGAAACGTCCAGGTACAACTTCTAAAAGTCCCCACAAGAAGGACCCAAGGTTGGTCGAGACACTGCCTTGGCAGTGTCAATCGACGGACCAAACGATGGCATGGTTGTTAACCAACGGCCCAAAGATGAGGTCCTGTCCTTTTGGTACTTATCTTGTTCAGGTCTCAATCTAAATGTTGGCCACGTACCAAACGAAAGAATACAATGCAAGGCCTGTCGACTGACCAATGGCCAGTAGATGGCTTCGTTGACGGTGACCTGTAAGTTGAAGCCTGCGTTTTTTTCATTAAAGGGGTGAATGGGAAATTCACCCCACGTACTAAAATGACTCAAAAAGGGTTACATAGATATTTTTAGGTGCATATAATTCGTCCTAAACGTGATCAACCCATTCCAAAATCAACTCACACGATTGAAGTCTTTCCCTCCAAAAATATTTCCCTAGAAACCACCATTGTTGGTGTAGCTCAAGAACTGATTGGAGATTTGATTTACTTGAATGAATCATCTAGTTTTACAGGTTTTCAAATAAACAAAGGTATGGTTATCCTTCATCTCTAGTTATCCTTCCATCTAGAAAGTTAATCTCAAACGTTTCAAAGAGAAAAATATGATCAAGTGCTTCTTCTTCAATCTAACCATGGATGGGTTCTTTCTTAAATTGATTTCAAATGAACAATTTTAATGTATTGATTATTATCTGCTGATTTTGAAATAATTTTAAGTCCAATTGCATGATGAACCCGTGCTCTTTCACAAACTCGATTTTAGTCTACGCATGGCTTTATGATATTGATATTATGCATGTTGATTTGTGATTCAATTATGTTAATATGCTTATGTATACTGTATATTATTTATATTGATGGTTAATCATTGAGATTACCCATGTGAATCAATGCATGAAGGTGTAAAGATGCCTTGCCTAGCTATCAATGAAATCACTATAATGTTGACCTTTTAAGGTATAAAAGTATAAATCAATTATGTTGTGGTTCATGTAGCTACTTACTTACGTTAATAAATTGGTTTAATTTTATTAAGTGATTCAAGTTGATCAATGTTTGTTATTCTTCTACTTTCCATTGATGACTTAAATAATACATTCACTATGATCTAAAGGTTATAGCAATGGTAGTAGGATTTTGTGTAGAGAGTTTTGTCCTTATATAATGCCTTATATTGATGATCTTAATGTATTGTGGGTATGAATTCTTGATAATCAAATAAAAGGAATCTTGGCATGAATCGATTTACGTTCTTCTACTCTACAATTTAAATGTTATAATGAACCTTATCTGATCTTAATTCTATGGTAGATGACGCATGATTAGATTTTATTTATATATATTTAGCTACATCCTAAAATGTATATTATTGATATGTGATGATTTATGAACTAAACTAGGGAGGTTAGTTGATGCTTTGGGACTCTCTACTTGCTAGTATATGTGAGATGTCTTGTATTATATTATAGTATGATATTGTAGTGATTTGTACATGGTTTCTTTTACAATCAAAGTATATTTAGCTACTTACCTATATATAAATTGTTGATGAACACGGTGTATTGATCAATGATGATCAAAGGGTGAGAAATTGGTAAGAATGCTTATCTCTTCTACTTTCCTTATAGTATTGTAGTTGATGAAGCCTTGTATGGCATTGTGAGGTATGGTCCATTTATTGTGGCGTTGTTCACTTTTTTTTATTATATATGTGTTGACCATGGCCATGATGGCAAATTTATGAATATATGAACATGTGCTTATGATGATACTATGTGAAGCTTATGCCTACTTTCCTATTCTACTTGTGATTGAGGATGTATGGCTATTGTATAAGCATGTGTATAACCATATTAGGGTAAAGTATAGGTGCTGCCATTGATGAGTAAAACGGTTAATAATCCCTTACCTATGTACCCCTATGTGAATTAATGAATAGCACAAGTTAGGAGTCTTATGTGTAATATAAAGTTAACTTGTCTCCTATGCTATTGTGTGTTGTGTGGTTTATGCTTGATAAAATATTATGGTCTAAGAGGGTGGCTTCCTCAATATGTTGTTGATAGTTATTATGTGATAATGTTAACCAATGTAAACAAACACTCACTTTACATGCATGTTACAAGTAGTATAGGTGATGGTGTCTGATAAAAGGTAGTTCTCATATTCACTAGTGTCTACTACTATGCATGTTAAGAGGATGTTTATGAAAGCATTATATGTGTTTCCTTATCTAGGATCAGTTGATAGGTGTACTAGAATGGTCCAGGGTATGGGACTCTGTTTATGCATTGCACATGTACACCTTGATAGGATAGTTCCTAGGTTTGGTTTCTATGTTCATGTAAATGAATTAACGGGCATGTCATGAACATGTCTTTTATGCTATCATGTTAAGCATATGATATGATGAAGTATGAATGTGCATTGTTTTTTAATGTGTTAATATGAAAGGATTGCTCATATGGTCTCACCTATAGACTTATGTATTGATATATGAACATGTGTGATTTAAGGTGTTATGTGAAAGGTTTGGTCACATATATGTATACACACACACATGAATGATGATCTTGTCAATAGAGAAGCCTTGAAAGGTGTGCTTAAGTGTATCCTAAACTAGATAATTTCTAATACATATGCTATGTCCATGTGAAAGGATTTTTTCACATGATATAGGTTGATGAAAGGACTTCTCATCTATAACCTATTAGCTAAGCACATGGGGAGTGAATCTCTAAGACTACATTTTTTAAATTAATGTTAATGAACGTTTTCAATGAAGGGAAATTAGGTTAGCACCGAGTGAACTTGAATATCAGTTTGTGTCCCTTCCTATGGTAGGAAGGTAGGTCACCATGAATCTCATGAGGTGGATAACAACAATGCCTCAATGGGAAAAAATATGGTTCCCATAATTGAATAACTAAATTGCCTAATCTTGGAATAAAGAGGGTTTTCACATGTACCTCCAAGTTCCATAACTATGTTGCCACCATAGGATACTAGCTAGTGGATCCACCTAAAAAGCTATGTCACATTTGGTTCTACATTGGATGTAGACCACCTCCTTTTGGTGTGAGGTTCGATGACACCGCATTCCATGTTTAGCACCACATGGTCAATGTCGTTAAAGGCTATAATTTCCCTAATGTAAAATGTACAATGGAAGTAAATGACTAGGACCCTAACTTGAAAGACTTAAGGGAGGTTACTTTGGATAAGTTGAAGTAATGAACCCATCTATACATTGCACAAGTAGCTCTTTAGGAAGTTCTAGGAAGGTGTTCTAATGCATGTCACTTATGTATGTGTTCCTTATGCATGACATTGTAGTATTTGTCTACTTTTTATGAATATGTGCATGATATGAGTCTTCACGCATGATGTTGATCTTGTTGACTATATGATGAAGGTCTTGATTTAACTATGTCTATGTTGTACTATACTTCTATGATGATATGTGTTGGCTTGTGTAAGTAGTATGTATGATTTTACATGTGGTCCTAAGGTGATGCATTGCCCCAAGTATCACTAGAGGGTTAATTAGTAAGTTAATGAATAAAAACAAAATAGTTCACTATTAAAGGAATTGAGCTCACTGTAAAGTGACTCAAATATGTAATAAATTGCATAAGGGATATTATGAAATGTTTGGTCTTTGAATATGCTTATATGAAGTATGTGAATCATTTAAATTTTATTCTTTAAAGGTTTTATAAATATTTACTCAAAAAGGCATGAAGTATGATTTCAAGAAAATGTCCCTTTTTTTTGCATGGTTGCCATACTTAGTGCATTCTTGTACTAATCCAATTCTTCTCTACTTTTTACACAAAATGTAGGTTATAGATGCTTAAAGGATGTCTTGAATGGTGAATAGCTTGATAGATGATTCCCAAGCTAAATAAAAGGAATCCTTAAGTCCAAGGACCTCCTACTTATGTCTTTACTGTAAAGTGTATCATTATTGTATAGTTATCTTAACTGAAAAGTGTCTCATCATCATATAGTCGTGTCCCTAATGTATTCTAATGTTGTTCAGTCAAAGATGGAAAAGAGACTTAGGGTCAAAATATGTATAATGACTTATGTTTTATATATATATAAAGTAAAGTTTCTAGCTTATGAGGTGCTATGAAAATTTTTAAATTTTTTGCTAAATTAACTTTGTCGATGTAATGAATGATAACTATAGGCTTGTATAAGACCTACGAGAGGTCAAGTACACCATGATACTTCTAGGCGGTGCTCCCCGGATGTGAAAAATGTGGTATCACAACACTAGGTTTTTAAAAGTGGTTTAGGGTCCAAGAAGTCTCATATTGCCACGTCTAGTAGAGTCTTGTATCATTGGTAGTGAGTCGCGACACATCAAATGGTACGAGAGGATATAGGATAATAGAGTTTCACTTCTTCATCATTCCCATATCTGTCCATAGAACTTAACTCTATAAGATCTCTCTCTTATGTTTTATTGTCCAGTGGTCTTTTAGATGTGATTGCTTGGAGGAGATTGTTCTCTATGCTTGAGGGAGAAAAATGTGAGTTTAAATGCTTATGTTGGTTTTATGGTTTTAATGAGTGTGTGTGAAGGTGAATTTTTGCATGTTTTCATGATGTGATTTTATTTATGGCTATATATGAAAACTATGCGAAATAGCATGTTATGTTGAAAAATGTATGTCACGATATAGTTAAAGCATGTGAGAAGTTATTATGCTTAGAATGAGTCTATTTTTGTAATAATGTGTTACTAATGGTTTTGTATGATGGTAGCCTTATGATATGATTTGAACTTGAAATGATTAGTGACTACCTATTAATGTATTCTACCCTAAGCATATGTGCTTAAAAGAGTTCAATGATTCCCTTTGTATATATGTGGTCCTTGATAAGTTGCCTGGTTTGGATTGGATTCCTTTGTATAGACTTAATCCTAGGTGAGATAATAGAATGCTTGTATTGTTAAAGTTTTGTACGTTATATTGTCATGCTTTTCCCATCAGTTGCTTAAATGTTGCATTTTTGGAATGTTGAAGGATATTAACTGTAAAGCTACATAGAATACTGTAAGATTTTCAAAAAATCAACTAAACTATTCTTTGATTCAAATTTGTTGAAATGTGTATAGAATTGATGCATATGAACATGATAATGTATGGAAAAAGGAGTTTTGCTATTGGAATAAAGAATGAGAGTCATATGGCATGATGAGTTGTAGAACTATTTTTAACTTCTTATTGTATTGTGAGTCCCTTGATGTTGTGGGATTGATGTCTCCCTAGAATTGATGGTTGTATTCTTAGTTATGTAGGGTGATGGTGGATTTGTTTTTCCTAGAAGTTACCTTACTTTAATGTTGAAAGAAAGAAAGAGTCCTTAAGGCTAAGTCTCCTATATTTTTTCCCCTAATTATCTATGACCTTGGTGTGTATTGTATTGTATGAAAACCTTATGTGTTTGAATCATATTGACCTAACTTGATAATTGGGGATAAATTGCCTAGGAGATGAAGTTTAGAATAGCTTGGTGTGCCTATTGTTAACTTAATGTAAATCCTTCTAAAAGTTGTAATCACTTTTAAGTGATGAAAATGAAGGTTGTTTAGTTAAGATCCTCTTTAGATGGGTTAAGTTTCTCTTAAGTGGGTTTACCCTAAGTGGGTGACAGTGATGGAGTAGTAAGGTTGTAGATATTTTATACCATTGACCTTCTATTTTGGCTTGAACTTGAATCTATTGAATTTTTAGTAAGCTTGTTCATGAATAAGAGTTTTTCACAAAGTATGAATTGCATGGCCTTATATGTTTAGTATGTATTGATTGACATTACCTTGAAGATATTATGAATGTTCCAAAGTGCATGATATAATTTTTTTTAAAAAATCCATGTTTTCTCTTGTTAATTGAATCTTGATATGTTAGTTGTGCAGTTGACTTCATGATATAAGATAAGGAACATGGTAAAATGTTGCTTATGAGGTCAAGTCTTTAGACTTATAATGAAAAGTTCAGTCTCCTTAAAATTAAATATGTTGAGTCTTTTGAAAAATTATGTGACTTTTATGATTTAGAATACATTATTGTATGCTCATTCTTGAAAAGTGAAAGCATGTTTAGCTAAGTTCTTATGTGTGTGCCTATGATTTGTGTTATTCTTCTCAAATAGGATAACCGTGAAGGTGAGTACTATGTTTGAAAATGATATTTTTTGAAATTACTTCCAAATTTTTGTGATGTTCTTGGTGTGACTTACCATTTAGACTTCTCTAGGAAGTAATCATGAGCATGTCTTGGCTAAAAGTTGACAATTTCTCATTTTAAAACGGGATTGACCTTGTACCTTGCTTAGGTGTGACCTCATGATGCATGTAAGTATGTTGAGGAGAAGTACGTCCTCCATGGACACCACTAAACATGGTATGGTTGAGTATGACCTTCATGGCACTAGGTCTAACTCAAGTCTATGTGCATTGAAGTATGAGTGCCTACATGTTTTTAGTATTATATAAATCTGCCTCTGTGTGGCCTTGCAAGGTGATCTCTTAATTAATTAAGTTTTAATGACCATGTTATGATTAGGAGAAGGATGTTCCTCCTATCAACATGATAAGAGCCTTTGTGTTTGATGCATTAAAGAGTGAGTGAGTAATGGTTTTGCTTGCTTGTGTTCATTGAGTGCTAAAATGATTTGATGTTCTATATATTTTATGAACTTCTCTATGCTGCTTTGAAATCCTTGTTGTGATTTAATATCCCTAAGTGTCATTCGAGGACCAATATTCCCAAGTAGGGAGTACTATAAGACCCCGAAACGATTTACGGTGTGTAGATCCTAACATGGTTTTATTAAGGTTATAAGGTCCTAAAATGACTTATAATATGTTCTAGAGGCAGTGTTCAAATTTTGAAGTGATTCGAAAGTCGAACGTCAAGGGACGACCATAACGTTCGACGACTAGTCACCTATGTGCCTCATGTTTCCATGTGTGTTTATATACTATGTGTCATGAGCCTAATATGTCTTAAAATGATTTATAATTATGGTTAAATATGGTATATGGAGTTTCGAGAAATTTGGAGGTCAAACGACCGAAACGTCCAAGGCTCTCGAAAGATAGCCAATATGCTCAACGTGTGTCTTGATGGGGCCTAGCCTTTTTGGGCGAGTTGCAGGTGTTTGATGGGGTGAAACTTATGTTTTAAGTCTATAACTTATTAAGGGTTGTATTTACGTTTGAATAATCCAGGTACGACTTCTAAAAGGAGCCACAAGAAGGACCAAGGCTGTGTATTTAGATTTCGTACTCATTCACAATTTTAAATAATCAAAATACAGCTTTGTATTTAGATTATCTGTCACGACCCAAAACGAGTCGTGAGTGGCACCCACACTTAACCTCCTAGGTGAGCGAACCAACAAATCTAAACCCAACATATATCAATAGTTCAACTATAAATAATATAAATAATGCAAAAGCTCCAAATGTGTAACGACCTGTTTAGTCATTTTGAGAGTAGAGTTTATTTCTGGTAATAACTGTCTGGGTCGATGGATCCCACGACGGACCGTCATGGGCACGACGGACCGTCGAGGGGGTCTCGTTCCAAAACACTTAGATTCTGAAATTTGGGTACTAAGATCGACTCTCTGAACTTCGTGACTGAACTGCAGGACGGACCGTCGTAGGCACGACGGACCGTCACAAACCTTTCCACAGAAATTAACTCTCTGAACTTTGTGACGGACCTGCAGGACGGACCGTCATAGTCATGACGAACCGTCACACGCTCCGTAATCCACTCGGGTCGGATTCCTGCTAAAGTTTTAAAAAGGGATGTTTTGGACTATTCATGATTATAATTATAAAGTTAGTGGGTTAATGCTAATAAATTATTTATTTGGGGGTTAAAGGAGACAACTTAAACCTGAATAATGGGCTACTTTCATCATAATGAGGTATATGATAATTAGGGTAAAACAGAAAGAATTTGGAGAGGAAAAATAAAAAGAACAGAGGGACGAACAAGCGAGAGCAATAGAGAACGCAGAGGAAAGCAAAGGTTTTGGGGGATAGCTTGCTTGATCACGATTCTTCGGTGGAGGTAGGTTATGGTTTATGCTATTTCGTAGTAAACTCTAAATAGCGATTGATATATATTGGGTAATTTTGTAAAATCTTCTATATGCTTGATTGTGTGTTTGCATGATGTGATTATGTAATTGTGATGGATTAGAATGTGGAGGTTATTGAATCTTTAATCCTAAAATCTCTCTAGTAAGATGACGACTGGGCATAAAGAAGGATTGATGAACTAATAGAATGAGATTAGTGGATCGGAGTGTCACGTTCCGACACAAAATGTAGGGGATCGGAGTGTCACGTTCCGACACCAGGATAGTAGGGGATCGGAGTGTCACGTTCCGACACATAGTAGTAGGGGATCGGAGTGTCACGTTCCGACACAAGAAGAACAAAGAGAATGAATCTTGAATTATGCTAATATACTTAGATTTGAAGAACCTAATTCCTAAGTGAGTACGGTGTGGAGGCTTGAGTTCTCATAGGTGTGTTTGGTGTTGTTGCAAATGATTCTTATACTTGTTGTTATCACCTGTTAAGTATTTGGTTGGTTTTATGTTATTATTCGATATATATTGCTTTCTATTTTGAGTTGAGCGATGATACCTACTCAGTACGTGTTCCTTGTACTGACCCCTACTTGTAAATTGTTTCTTTGTTATGGTGGAGTGCAGCAAACGTGCCATCTACTTCGACTCGTCCGCAACTCTAGCCAGTCTTCATCACACCAGATTTCAGGGTGAGCTATTGCTTCTAGCTTGGACTGGATCTTCTTCTTCACGTCTTGATGCCTTGAAGATCTAGCATGGACTAGCTGTTTATTTATTTTAGCTTCTTAGATACTCTTAGATTTAGTAATTTGAGGATAGATGTTCTTGTGGTGATGACTTCCAGTTTTTGGGAATAATAAGTATTAAATTTTAGAAGTTATTTATTGGTTATACTAATGAGTTTTAAGTCTTCCGCATTATATTTTGTTCGTTATGGTAAGAATATTGGTAAATGGGTTTAGATTGGTTGGTTCGCTCACATAAGAGGATAAATGTGGGTGCCACTCGCGGCTCGTTTTGGGTCGTGACAAAAAGATACTAAGCAACCAATTTAAATAAGTGTCTAGAGTTTAATACTTATCATCCCAAAATCTGATAGTCATCACATCAAGAACATCTATTTCCAAATTACCAAGTCTAAGAGTGTTTAAGAAACCAAAATATGCAAAAAGATGATCCATGTCCGAAATTCAAAGACATCAAGATGTGAATGAGAGAATCCACCACGAGCTAGAAATAATAGCTCACCCTGAACTCTGATATGTTGGAGACTGACTAGAGCTGAGGGCGAGTCGAAGTCGATGGTACACTTGCTGCACTCCACAAAAGAACAAAGAAGAAAATACAAGTAGGGGTCAATACAAGGAACACGTACTGAGTAGGTATCATCGACTAACTCAAAATAGAAACCAATATACATTGAATAATAATATAAAATCAACTACGATACTTAACAGGTGGCAAACAACAAACACATGAACCATTGAAAACAACACCATAATAGGTATACCATCACTCACAACATCAAGCACACCTATGAGGACTCATGCCTCCACACCATACTCATTTGGGGAAATAGGTTCTTTGAGTTTGAGTATATTAAGTTAATTCAGGATTCCTTTCCTTTAATGGTTATCGTGTCGGAACGTGACACTCCGATCCCATATACCGTGTCGGAACGTGACACTCCGATCCCCTAATATTGTGTCGACACGTGACACTCCGATCCAATTATCTTATTACTTTATTTCACCAAGCCTTCTTTATTCAAGGCGTCATTTTAATAGAGAGGGTTCAAGATTAGAAATTCAACAGTCTCATAATTTTAGGCCAACCACAAACCACACAATCAAACATACAACCACACAATCAAGTATATAAAAAACTTTACAATATCACTCAATACATATCAATCGCTATTTAGAGTTTATCTATCACATAGAAATAAACCATAACCTACCTCCACCGAAGAATCGAAGTCAAGCAACTACTCTCCAGTGCCTTTCCTTTCCTTATTGCCTCCGAACCCTTCCAATCTATCAAATATATATATTATATATATATATAGATATCTATATATATATATACAGATATATATATATATATAATATATATATATATATATATATCTACTATATATGTTTATTAATATATATACATATATATATGTATACATATATACATATATACATATCTACCTATAAGATACAGAATATATATATCTACATATATATATAGATACCTATCTATATACATATACATATATATATATATATATATATCTCTATAATTATACAATTCCTATAAATACACTATCTATAGATATAATCTCATATACATATATCCATATATCACTATCTATATATATCTCCATCTCTCTATCTCATATATATCATATACTATTATATATATACATATCTACATCTACATATATATATACATCTAGATATATATCCCTCTCTATATACATATATATAACATACAATATACACATCTATATATATATATATCTATATATATATACATACCTATACATATATATATATATACTATATATATATATACATATATGTATGTACATATATATATATATATATGTATATATCTGTATATATATATATGTATATATATATATGTATATATATATGTATATCTATCTATCTGTATATGTATATATATATATGTACCTCTATATCTATACATCTCCCATCCCTCTCCATCTCTATATACCTATATCCCTATCCATATCTATATATCTATATACTATCCTATACATCATATATATATACATATACATATATATACATCTACATATATCATATACCATATATAATATAGATACATATATATATACATACATATCATATACATATATTATATCTATATATATATATATATATATATATATGTGTGTGTGTGTGTATATATATAATATATATATATATATAAGGTGTAGTTCAAAAGGTCATAAAAATTCCGATTATTCTGTGTCCAGCCTATACCCATCAATTCACCTAATTCTATAATCAATCTCTTAAAGTTTAAGCCTAATGGTAAGTCTTAATTTCTCCAATTACCACAAATTTAATGAAATTTAAATAGTATAATACACCAAATATTTAATTACCTATCTCAATATTTTCACACGTAATCTATAATCTTAAATCAAAACATTAATACCAGAAGCTTGAAGCACTATAATGAAACCAACGCATGGCAACACCAAACGGTGCAATGTGCACTCATACGTGCACTTTTCAACCAAAACTCCTCAACATGCATGTTGCCACCATTTGTATATAATAATATTAATAATAACAATATGACCTTACCTTAATTCTCCTTCAGTTATCAATATTAGTGCATTAAGAAGTCTTAAAACAATGCCAAGAACACAACTCACGTGAATAAATAAATAACGTTTTAATTCATTTTAATGCATTAACACTAATAAAAACTACCAATTGGTATTGTATAATCACTGTAACCTCCAGTTTTTAAAGTAACAAATTCCTAAACAAACATATCATATTCCTTAACTTTCAAATTTTTGGCCAATACTATCTCGTAATTATCTTCTACAATTTATTAACAATATAAACTAAGTCGATTAATCCACAAGCTGCCCATAAATTGTAACTTCAATTCTTATTAATTAGTTTAACATTATAATAAAACTTCAGTTCCTCAATTCAATGATTTCCAACCAACATATATAATAACAATAATTCTCACCATAATAATAAAGAAATTAATGGCAACCGACTATAATATTTATAACATAAATTTGGAATTGGCTTGGATTTACCTGTGATCTTGGTAACAAGCTGGTCGGTCGCGCTACAAACAAGAAGAAGAGGGCATGCTGCCTCTCTTTAATATTATTAATAATAACAACCCTTATTCTTTAACTAATTAATTGATTTTCTTATTATTATATAATGGGTATAAATTATATGGGGATAAATTATGGGTTACTAAATATAAATCCTACTAATTTTAATGTTATATTCTTTAACCACCAACTAAATAAGTTATAAAAATACCCCATTATTTCTATAATTGTAGTTATGAATAGTCCAAAACACCCATTTAAATCTATCGGAAAAGTATTTTATCAAATAAAAAGCTCTAGTACTCAAAACAACCAAAAGAGTCGTTACAATAGTTACCAATTTACCCATCGTTCGTCCTCGAACGATCAAAAAGAAAGGCGAGGGCGAGAAAGAGTACCTGAATCTGTAAAAAGATGTGGATATCTTTCTTGCATATCAACCTCACTCTCCCAAGTGGACTCTTCAACTGGCCGATTCTTCCACTGAACCTTGATAGATGCAATCTCCTTTGATCTCAACTTGCGGACCTCCCTATCTAGAATAGCAACAGGCTCCTCCTCATAAGACAGATTCTCATCAAGAAGAACTGAATCCCAACGAATAATGTAGTTTCCATCACCATGGTATTTTTTCAGCATAGACACATGAAATACCGGGTGCACTCCTGACAGTCCTGGAGGCAAGGCTAATTCATAGGCCACCTCCCCCACGCGCTTAAGTACTTCAAATGGTCCAATATACCTCGGACTAAGCTTACCTCGCTTACCAAACCGCATCACACCTTTCATGGGTGAAACCTTCAGCAAGACTTGTTCACCCTCCATAAAATCCAAGTCTCTAACCTTTCGATCTGCATATTCCTTCTGCCTACTCTGAGCTGCTAAAAGCTTTTCTTGAATAAATTTCACTTTCTCTAATGATTCCCTCAGAAGATCAGTACCCCAAGGTCTAACCTCAAATGCATCAAACCAACCAATGGGGACCTACATCTCCTCCCATACAATGCCTCAAATGGGGCCATATCAATACTTGAATGATAGCTATTGTTTTACGAAAACTCTGCTAAGGGTAAGAATTTATCCAATGACCACCAAATTCTATCACACATGCACGAAGCATATCCTCCAACACTTGAATCGTTCGCTCAGACTGACCATCGGTCTGAGGGTGAAATGCAGTACTAAGATCCAGCCTAGTACCTAATTCAGCATGTAATGTTCTCCAAAACTTAGAAGTAAATTGCGTACCTCTATCTGATATGATGGAAAGTGGAACTCCATGCAATCGAACAATTCCTGAGATGTAGAGTTTGGCTAACTTCTCTTCATTGTAAGTCATCTTGACCGGAATGAAGTGAGCAGACTTAGTTAACCTGTCAACAATTACCCAAATAGAATCAAACTTACCCAATGTCTTTGGAAGACCAACTACGAAATCCATTGCAATTCTTTCCCACTTCCATTCAGGAATGGGCATTCTCTGAAGTGTCCCTCCAGGCCTCTGGTGTTCATACTTTACCTGCTGACAATTCGGGCATTGGGCAACAAAATCAACAATGTCACGCTTCATTCTACTCCACCAAAATGTTGCTTTAGATCACGATACATCTTGGTTGCACCAGGATGTATAGAATACCTTGAACTATGAGCCTCTGTAAGAATAGTGTGAATCAAATCATCCACACGGGGCACACATACCCTTCCCTTAATCCTCAAGACGCCTTCTTCATCAATTATTGCCTCTTTAGCCTCTCCTCGCAATACCATATCTCGAATTCGGCTCAGCTTCTCATCAGCAAACTGATTTCCCTTAATCTTGTCAAGAAAAGAAGATCTTGCCTCCACACAGGCCAAAAATCCTCCTTTCTCTAGTACTTCCAGCCTCATAAAGTCATTAGCCAGAGTCTGAACCTCTCTAGCCAATGGGCGTCTAGAAACCTGTAAGTGGGCTAAACTACCCATGCTCCCTGCTTTTCTACTTAAAGCATCTGCCACAACATTAGCTTTTCCTGGGTGATACAAAATAGTAATATCATAGTCTTTCAATAGTTCCATCCACCTCCTCTGCCTCAAATTCAAATCTTTCTGAGTAAAGACATATTGTAAACTACGATGATCTGTATAAACTTCACACTTGACCCCATATAGATAATGTCTCCATTGCTTTAATGCAAATACAACTGCAGCCAACTCCAAATCATGGGTCGGATAGTTACGTTCATGCACTTTCAATTGCCTCGAAGCATAAGCAATTACATTCCTCTCCTGCATTAGCACTGCACCCAAACCAGAATAAGATGCATCACAATAAACAATAAAATTCTTACCTTCCACTGGCAAGGTAAGAATTGGTGCAGTAGTCAACAAGGTCTTGAGTTTCTGGAAGCTTTCTTCACATTCATCCGACCATACAAATGGAACATTCTGCTTAGTCAAATTTGTCAGCTGGGAAGCAATAGAAGAAAATCCCTTGACGAATCGACGGTAGTAGCTAGCTAAACCAACAAAGCTCCTTACCTCTGAAACATTAGTAGGTCTTACCCAACTCTTCACTGCTTCAATCTTAGAAGGATCCACCATCACTCCATCCTTAGAAACCACGTGCCCCAAGAAGGACACTGAATCGAGCCAAAACTCACACTTGGAGAATTTGGCATAAAGCCTTTTCTCCCTTAACAACTCCAATACAATTCTCAAATGCTCCTCATGTTCTTTCCTGCTCTTTGAGTATATCAGTATATCATCAATAAATACAATAACAAAGAGGTCCAGATATGGCTTAAAAATCCCGTTCATCAGGCTCATGAAAGCAGCAGGGGCATTCGTAAGCCCAAAAGACATTACTAAGAATTCATAATGCCCATACCTGGTTCGAAAAGCAGTCTTTGGCACATCTGTTGCCCGTATTTTCAATTGATGATAACCGGATCTCAAATCAATTTTAGAGAAGACACAAGCACCTTGTAACTGATCGAACAAATCATCAATGCGAGGAATGGGATACTTGTTCTTAATAGTTACCTTATTCAGCTGCCTGTAGTCTATGCACATCCGAAAACTTCCATCTTTCTTCTTCACAAATAAAACAGGAGCACCCCAAGGGGATGCACTCGGTCTAATAAAACCTTTACCTAACAACTCCTGAAGTTGGGCCTTTAACTCCCTTAACTCAGCTGGAGCCATTCTATAAGGGGGAATGGAAATGGGGCGAGTACCCGGCTCCAGATCAATACAAAAATCAATATCCCTATCCGGTGGCATACCAGGAAGGTCTGCAGGAAACACATCCAGAAACTCACGGACTATCGAAACAGACTCAATCGAAGGTACTTTGGAAGTATCATCCCTGAGATGTGCCAAGAAAGCTAAACAACCCTTACTCACCATCCTCTTAGCACGAAGAAAAGAGATAATACGAACTGGAGTGGAAATATAGTCACCCTCCCACACTAGCGGATCTGTCCCAGGCTTGGCCAATGTCACAGTTTTAGCATTACAATCTAAGATTGCAAAATTTGGAGAAAGCCAAGTCATACCCAGAATTACATCAAAATCAACCATCTCTAGAATAATCAAATCTACATAAGTATTGCTCCCCACAAAAGTCACAAGGCAAGACCTATACACCTTCTCAACTATCACAGACTCACCCACAGGAGTAGAGACACGAATAGGCATGTCAAGCAAATCACAATATAAATCAAGACCAGTAGCAAATGAGGAAGATACATATGAAAATGTGGATCCAGGATCAAACAATACAGAAGCCATGCAATCACAGACCAAAAGAGTACCTGTGATAACAGCATCAGATGTCTCTGCTTCAGACCTCCCGGGGAAAGCATAACAATGGGCCCTATCACCTGTCTGTCCATTGCCCCTACCAAGCTGCGCTGCAGTAGTTCCAACTTGCCCGCCACCCCGACTGAATTGGTGACCACCATTACCTTGGCCACCACGTCCTCCAGAATGGCGGCCTCTACCATGACCACCTCTACCTCTAACTACTGGGGGTCTGTAACTCTGTTTTGGACAATATTTCCTAATATGTCCAGCCTCTCCACATCCATAACAATTCCTGGAGTCAAGTATAGGTCTCTGTGAAAATGACGAAGTCTGGAGATAACCTCCAAACTCAGAAAAAGGCTGACTGGTCTGCGACGGACCCCCAGCTGAAGCCTGCAATGAAGACTGAATAGGACGGGCTGGATAACCTCCTGAACTCTGCCCTCTGGAGTAAGAACCACTAAACTCACCTCCCTTACGAAACTTCTTAAATGTCGATGTTGTGGTGAAGTCGTCTGGCTTCACCCCCTCTACCTCTATCACAAAATCAACCACTTCCTGAAAGGATTTTGCTGCAGCAGCTACCTGTAAGGCTGGAATCTGCAAATCTGACCTCAATCCTTTCACAAAGCGGCGAATCCGCTCTTGTGGACTGAAGCAAAGCTGAGTGGCATACCTGGATAGTGCACGAAATTTGGCCTCATAAGCAGCAACAGACATCCTTCCTTGCTCTAGGCTCAGGAACTCATCTCTCCTCCTATCCCTCAAAGTCCGGGGTATATACTTCTCCATAAATAAGCTAGAAAATGATGCCCAAGTCATAGGTGGTGCCCTTGCTGGTTGACACTCAACATACGACCGCCACCACATTTTGGCATCCCCCTGAAACTGATAGGTCACAAACTCAACACCGAATCGTTCTACTATGTCCATCTTATGTAGCAGCTCATGACAATCAACCAGAAAATCATAGGCATCTTCAGATTCAGCACCCTTGAAGACTGGAGGTTTCAACTTTAAGAACTTAATGAAAAGTTCATGCTGATCACCTGTCATTATAGACCCTGTAGTCAATCGAGGAAACGTGCCTACTTCCAATGATGCATCCATGCGGGGAGCCACAACAGCTGCATGTTGTACTCCCTGAACCTGAGGTGCTGGTGCAGAAAACACTGGAGGTGTCTGGCCCTGATCAGATAACCCGCTAAGATAAGTAAGAACCTGATTAATCATCTCTGGGGTAGGCTGGGGGGTACTTCCTTATCTTGAACCTGCTCATTTTCCCCTTCTTCACCCTCTCTCACTACCTCATCAGTCGGTGGAGGAGTCACTGCTCTATTCCTAGCTGGACCAGGTGTTTGTCCTCTACCTCTAGTGGGCGTCCTCCTGCGACCTCTACCACGGCCTCTTGCCACTGCTCCTCCTCGAGTTACAGCCCCAATGGTTGGCTCAGACGCACCCTGTCTTGCCGGTGTTTGTGTTGGCACAGTTTTTGCTCTAGTTCTAACCATCTGCGAAATAGAGTGAGGATGTCAGATACCAATTTGTATCACCTAGATACCAATTGGATCCAAGTAATAGCACGAAAAAATGAAAGAATGGAGTTTTCCTAAAGTCCTATAGCCTCTCGAAGAAAAGTAAAGGCGTCCCCATACCGTTCCTCAAGAC
This sequence comes from Solanum peruvianum, assembly GCA_027705065.1. Classification (NCBI taxonomy): domain Eukaryota; kingdom Viridiplantae; phylum Streptophyta; class Magnoliopsida; order Solanales; family Solanaceae; genus Solanum; species Solanum peruvianum. Next base: position 77,719 of record JAKWJD010000876.1, on the reverse strand, counting down.
TCTATTAGACTTGTCCTTATGTGATGAGACCAACGAACCTAACGCTCTGATACCAAGTTTGTCACGACCCAAAACGAGTCGTGAGTGGCACCCACACTTAACCTCCTAGGTGAACGAACCAACAAATCTAAACCCAACATATATCAATAGTTCAACTATGAATAACAAAAATAATGCGGAAGATCCAAAACTTATTAAGTAACCAATTAAATAAGCTTCTAAAGTTTAACACTTATTATCCCCAAAATCTGGAAGTCATCACATCAAGGAACATCTATCCTCAAATTACCAAGTCTAAGAGTATTTAAGAAACCAAAATAAGTAAAAAGATGGTCCATGTCCGAAATTCAAAGACATCAAGACGTGAATGAGAGAATCCAGCACGAGCTAGAAATAATAGCTCACCCTGAACTCTGATGTTGGAGACTGACTAGAGCTGAGGGCGAGTCGAAGTCGATGGTACACTTGCTGCACTCCACAAAAGAACAAAGAAGAAAATACAAGCAGGGGTCAGCACAAGGAACATGTACTGAGTAGGTATCATCGGCCAACTCAAAATAGAAACCAATATATATTGAATAATAATATAAAATCAACTACAATACTTAACAGGTGGCAAGCAACAAACACATGAACCAGTGAAAACACCACCACAATAGGTACAACATCAAGCACACCTATGAGAACTCATGCCTCCACACCATACTCATTTGAAAATAGGTTCTTTGAGATTAAGTATATTAAGTTACTTCAAGATTCCTTTCTTTTAATGTTATTGTGTCGGAACGTGACACTCCGATCCCATATACCGTGTCGGAACGTGACACTCCGATCCCATAATATCGTGTCGGAACGTGACACTCCGATCCAATTATCTCATTATTTTATTTCATCAAGCCTTCTTTATTCAAGGCGTCATTTTAATAGAGAGGGTTCAAGATTAGAAATTCAACAGTCTCATAATTTTAGGCCAACCACAAACCACACAATCAAACATACAACCACACAATCAAGTATATAGGAGACTTTACAATATCACTCAATACATATCAATCGCTATTTAGAGTTTATCTATCACATAGAAATAACCATAACCTACCTAACCTACTTTACCGAAGAACCGAAGTCAAGCAAGCTACTTCTCCAATACCTTTCCTTTCCTCAATGCCTCCGACTTTTCCAATCTATCAAACAATATACACATAATTTATGAGTAACAAGCCTATAAATACTCATATTATTTTATGTCTAGCTAGACCAAAATTCACCTAACATTTATATATATATTTCCTAAAATTCAAACCTAAGAGTAAGTCTTAATTCCTCCACTTAGCACAATTTAATAATAATCATATAGTGTATATACCAAATATTTAATTACCTATCTCAATATATCAAACATTATTTATTATATAATATCTCAGTATCAAACTTCAACTCATCACACATGCCATACAAATATAGCATATGATGGGTAACTAAACCAATCCAACACATAGATGTACTACATATAACTTACAATAGCTATTTCAATTTGCTACCACACCTTCTTTATACGTTTCCCATCTTCCATATACCCAACACCATAAACGTTATAATAACTTCACAGCCACCAAACCCATTTCTACCCCCACTAAAACATACTCATAACCATATTATATTCCCTCAAATCCAATTGGTCATTGGTGATACATAATTCATATTAACAACACACTGCTAACTTTATTCTATTTATATATGTGTTCTAATTAACTGTTACTCTTTCGTCCCCTATTAAACAATTGACGCCGCCCATAATAAATTAGTATCTTAATCCTTATCCCCCAATATCAGAAACACTAACATTAAAATACTTCTCCCAATTCTTTATATACTTCCTATAATCCATTTAATAAAACCTTTAACACAATAGTAATAAAGAAATTAATGGAACCAACTATAGTATTTATAACATAAATTTGAATTGGCTTGGATTTACCGTAATCTTGTTAACAAAGTGGTCGGCGGCGCTACGAACAAGAAGAAGAGGGCATGCCACCTATCTTCAATATTAAATAATAACCACCCTTATTTATTTAACTAATTAATTAATTTTTATTATTAATTGTATATATGGGTATAAATTTTATGGGGATAAATTATGGGTTAATAAATATTAAATCCTACTAATTTTAATGTTATATTCTTTAACCACCAACTAAATAAGTTATTAAAAATACCCCATTATTTCTATAATTGTAGTTATGAATAGTCCAAAACACCCATTTAAATCTATCGAAATATATTTTCTGACATTAAAAATTCTAGTGCTCAAAACGATAAAAAATGATCGTTACAATAAGCGAGATATTGAGAGCATTCTTGAGCAACAATTGAATGGTAGATTTTGACTAACTTTATTTTCCCATATGTTATCATGGGTGTCTGAATGTGGAAAACAAGCACTTAAATGGCGCAAGCCTTATTTGGGAAACTTGATCAAGTAGACTTTGGTGCATTCACATTTGAACTTTCTTTGTTGCAAAGTCCTCTAAGCATATGACCTTAGTAACAATCAATTGTTGAATCTTGTCTTTCAGATCACGAAATTCTTCTATTGTATGTCCTTCCGTTCCTGAAGGATAGCACAAATCTTGGAGGGTTCAATCCACGATGCACACGTAGTCATTCTTATTACATTGATAGGAGCGATGTGACTAGCGATCCTCATCTTTTCATAAAGTTTGCCTATAGGCTCAGTCAGAGGAGTATAAATTTTGTCAAGTATCTCCTCAACCTTAAAGAGGTTTTTGCGGATATGCGATCCAGTGACGACTTTGGCATTGTGGCCTGGATATGTTGGTTGTCGATATGGCATAGGAGGCCTTTGGTACAGAGACATTTGATTTGGAGGGATTGGAAGTGGCATGAGAGGTGCATGATGCCAGGGAACTTGGTGCAGAGGTGTTTCATATTGAGGAGCTTGCATAGTAGGGTGATGCGGGTGTGAAGTAAGATGTTGAGGTTAAGGAGCATATGCATGATGCTGTGGAGGATATGGGTGATTTGGAAAGTAGATGTTTTTTGGAGGCATTTCAAGCTTGGCTGACTTTGAGAAGTAGCGTAATCTGGAGGAGGATTATTTTGGAGAGTGACTTGACTTGCGAAAGGTGCCACATCCATGTTTGTCTCCAAAGTGGGATTGGAGGAGAGTAACAACTTTGCCTAGTCGCGCATTTCCAACACCTCTTCTTCTAACTTCTTTATTTTCTGCTCAAGGTTTGATACCAACACGCCTGAAAGACACTTCTTTTCAATAGTTTTGCACATAACCTTACATTATTCACTTTCACTTTTTCATTGCATTTCTCAATCGGAAGAGAAGAAAGTGAACCCTTTGATCGCGTGTGGTAAACCATGGTCTACAGATCAACCATTGGGAAAGGGTTAAGAAAATAATAAAAGCAAAACAAAGACCAAGTTAGAACATTGCATAAATTGGGATATCAAACACATTATTTTAAGATAATCACCCCTAAATGCAAAAAAGCCTCGTTGAGCCAGAGGTAGGCCTAAGCGACACATAAGTGATGCACAATAATTAATTCAAGCCTTATTTGCCAATTGGGTCTTAGATTAGAAGAAACAAAATAACTTTCGTTTATTATAAAATTCTAACAATACATCATAACAAAACTGAAATAAACTAAGGGAAAAGGGATAACTTGGGGAAAATCATCCTAAATTCTGAAATCTTGGAGGTATCGACTCCAAGAGCTTGGCGCCAATTGATCTCTTGTAATGGGAGGGACTTCTTGTCTCATGTTCAACACACTCCGTGCCGATATGTTTTCCCTTTCATTGGCAAGCCCATGGTATCCTTCTCCACTTGATGTTGGGACTTCAGATTCTATTAAGATCCATATGCGGTGCTCATGTGTGCATAAAGCCTGTTGTGCACCGATAGGAATGGTCAACACAGGCTCCCATCGTCGAAGTATATTGTGAACTTGTGGTTTATCTAGTCCAAACTCATACTTAAATGGCTCCATGTCAGATCGGAGTGGTATGATTTTAGTTTTCCCAAATTGGCGAAGTACTCAAAGAGGCGCATATGGTTGGACAACTTTTAAGCCAATAAGATTAATGAAGTATCGGTTGTCCCATCTTTCTATTAAATTAGGTGTGGATAACCAATGAAGTTTCCACTGAATTCGGTGGCTCTCAAGCTCAGTCAGAAATAACTGTCAGTCCACAAATCCTACTGGTGCGGCGAAACATGCCAACCTTATTGGATGGTTATCAATCTTGTTGTCTTGACAAAGATAGGTATCTACCACATCAGATCGCTATTGGAAGTGCTCGATAGCCCATAGTTGAAGTAGAAGGTTGCATCCCTCGAAGAACATTCTACCATCAACACATGCTGACAGACTCCTCATTATCTCCGCCATGATTATGGGCACTATGGTTTTCCTAGGCTCGCCCCCTCTATGATCTAGGTCTTGAACCACGTACCTTAGACATATATCGATTCTTTCCCTTGATTTAGGAAAAACCAAGGATCCCAATAAGGCGATGGCAAAGGCATCCAGACGATACTTTGCTCAGTCTTCAACAGAGCACTCAAATTCATAGTCATAAATGTAGTAGTCATCATCTCGGCCGAGTCAAGAGTATAAGAAGTCTAAATGATTCCACCCAAAGTCTAAAAAAGTCCAAGTTGGATTAGACTTAATTCTCATACTTTTTAGAAATTCCCTTGATGATGGCTTATAAGGTACCATCATTTGACACTCATGGTATGGAAGATCGATGAAACCGCTAATTTCTTCAATTGTTAGTGTCAAGTTGCAGTTGTTAAACTTGAACACCATCCTCACAGGGTCCCAAAACTCTAGTAGCACCCTAGTCAGGTGAGGGTTTGGTGTGACAAAAATAAGAAATGCGAGGCCACCCAACAATTTATGAATCTCCATTTCCCTATCTCTCCTTATATCCATCCACTAGATCTTTAAGTCTCTGACTTAACTCTGTCACCATTTGAGGGTTTGGGGTTTCATACTCATCCATGACTCTACAAATTAAACAATAAACAACTTCTAAACTCCATTTCGGCAAAATTGATTTGATTTAGTTATTATGATCACGTTGACACATAAGTGTGATTTGTCTAAAGGGTGGTGAGGCCCTTTAAACGAGAGGGTGACTACTAATTATGTGGATTGACACCAAGGGTCAAACCACCTAGGCTTTATGCAGCATGTATGACCTAATCAGGACTTCTAAGATTTGCTTGAAACGGACTTGAAAGGGATTCTATGCGAGAGGCTCGCGGTAGTAAAACTATCTGTTACGTCCACACATATGGCGACTCTCTATAATGGATATTTGAATAGAATTGGAGTAATTGTGAGAGGTGCAAAGGCACAACATCACGAGAACAAAATAAAAAAGGAAGAGGGAAGTATGAGCGGAATGCGAGTTATTAGAGCAATAAACATTTAGCATTTAAATTGATAAGCGATAACAAATAGGCAGTTTATAAAACAATAAATAAATAAGCATAAAAAATAAAGGAAATTAAACATATAAATACATTTAAAAAATCATGCAAATAACAAAAGAGGGTATGAGATTAAACATGTAAGTAAACAAATAAGGGAAAGGAAAATGTTGCAACATGGTAATAAACAAATAAGGAAGAGGGAAAGGGTGGAACATGGAAAGAAGACAATAAATAAGGCAACAAAATAATAACTTAATATGGTAAGCACCTAACAAATAATGAAATAACCAAAATAAAGTAATCCCCACATAAATAAGCATGAAACACGTAATGATAAGAACGTAATATTCCCCAGCGGAGTCGCCATTCTGTCACGCCTTATTTTTCGTAAAAATGGGTTTTGTGCACAACCTAACATCTCTTTTGAAATTTTGAGTTTGGAATCGACACCTAACGAATTAAGGCGCGTTAGGGCACCTATCTAACCTAATTAAGTCTAGCTTAGGTCAACGAGCCAGAGATTGGGATAAGGGTTCAAATTACGTTGAGGGGAAGGTGTTAGGCATCCGTCAAGGTCCACAAATGTGGGTCCCGGCCGTATCTCATGCAATCTATGTGGGGCTTACAAGTAACAAATAAGATTAATTCATCTATTAGTTTATTTAAGTAGCATGCTTACTAGGTGATAAAAAATATGAAACAAATGAGACCATTTTATTATTTTGATCAATTAATTAATAAAGGCTAGGTGATTGCAAATATTAACGATTAAAATCATTTTTATTAAATCTAACATGTGAGACTAGGTGATATAAGCAACAAGTTGAATCAAATAGCTCATTATTATCTAATTAATATTTAAACATGCAAGACTAAGTGAAACAAAATAACATAGATATATTAAACAATTAAAAACACATAAGCGAGTGGATAGAAAAGAGTATAATAAATAACCAAACAATTTTATTATTTTTATAATCTACCCCAAATAAATATAATTTAAAACAAAAAAGTAAAGAGATAAAAGGGAAGGGAGACTCTAAGAGACTTTTTGGATCAGCACTCAACTTTTCTTTTTATTTTTCGATAGGCTGTCGTATAGGGACAGACAAAACCAAAGTTTGTCCTTCAAACCTGAGTCGATGTCATCATCTTCGTAGAGCCAAACTACCCCTACCCCACCACCACATGCATTTCGTAACTAAAAGGTGCCTAATCGTCCCAACTTGGTTGTCCAAGAGGCATTGGACTCTTAAAGGGTGGATTTAGACAAAATAGTATATTCAAACAAACAAGGCAAACAAGACGGTCATTTTAGAAATACAAGTCTCAATTTGGCCTCTAAAAATCAATTAGACATGCTTGCAAACAACATATAATTGTGAAGGTTTCATGCTAAGTTTGTGAACATACAAATAGAAAATTATAGTAACGAAAATTTATTTATAAGAGGACAAATATGATAACATGGATGTAAATTTTAGTGTTGAACTAAATTAAAGTGAGCAAAAATTAATAAAACATTTTTATTCCAAGTAGCAAAGATCCCACATGCATATACATTTTTAAATAGTAGCAAAATTAATTATTAAGAAAGAAATGATATTTAGAACAATAGACTTTATTTGTTTAAGGCATAAAATTATTTTAAGGACAATAATAGAGTTATTATTAACTCAGAAAAAAATACTTTTTAATAAGTGACAAATTTTTTATTAATGCAAAAAATTGTTTTAGAATATTGATGGATTTACAAATTGGCTGTTAATGTTAAACAATATATTTTTTAGGCAGAAATAATTACCATGCAAAAATTAATATAGAAAGTCGATGTAATGACCTGTTTAGTCGTTTTGAGCAGTAGAGTTTATTTCTGGTAATAACTGTCTGGGTCAACGGATCCCACGACGGACCGTCATGGGCAAGACGGACCGTCGAGGGGGTCTCGTTCCAAAACACTTAGATTCTGAAAGTTTGGGTACTGAGATCGACTCTCTAAACTTCACGACGAACTGGCAGGACGGACAGTCGTTGGCACGACGGACCGTCACAAATCTTTTCCACAGAATTAACTCTCTGAACTTTATGACGGACCTGCAGGACGGACCGTCACAGGCTGCGTAACCTGACTGGGTTGAATTTCTGTTAAAAGTTTTTTAAGGGCGTTTTTGGGACTATTCATGCTTATAATTATAAAGTTAGTGGGTTTAATGTTAATAATTCAATTACTTGGGGGTTAAAGGAGATAACCTTGAAATAAATAGTGGGTTATTTTTTATCATCTTTTATACTTAATTTATGACATTAGGGTAAAATAAAAGGGTTTGAATAAGAAAAATAGAAAGAACAGAGAGAGAAAGGGAGAAGAAGAGAACGAACGAGCGAGAGAGAAGAGAACGAAAGAAGAGGAAAGCAAAGACTTTGAGGAGTAGCTTGCGTGATCACGAATTCTTCGGTGGAGGTAGGTTATTGTTTATGTTGTTTCATAGTAAACTCTTAATAGCGAATGATATGTATTGGGGTAGTATTGTAAAGTCTTCTATATGCTTAATTGTGTGCTTGCATGATGTGATTATGTAATTGTAATGGATTGGAAAGATAAGGCTGTGAATCTTAAACCTTAATCCACTTTGTTAATGATGATGCCTTGGTATAAAAAGAAGGCTTGATGAACTAAAAGAATGAGATTAGGGGATCGGGTGTCACGAACCGACACGTAGAATTAGGGGATCGGAGTGTCACGTTCCGACACCAGGATAGTAGAGGATCGGAGTGTCACGTTCCGAAACCAGGATAGTAGTGGAGCGGAGTGTCACGTTCCGACACCAGGATAGAAGAGTATCGGGAGTGTCACGTTCCGACACCAGATAGAAGAGTATCGGAGTGTCACGTTCCGACACAAGGAGAATAAAGAGAATGAATCTTGAATTATGCTAATATACACCGATTTGAAGAACCTAATTCTTAAGTGAGTACGCTTGTGGAGGCTTGAGTCCTCATAGATGTGTTTGGTGTTGGGTGTAAATGATTTTTATACTTGTTGCTATCACCTGTTAAGTATTTGGTTGGTTTTATGTATTTATTCGATATATATTGCTTTCTATTTTGCGTTGGCCGATGATACCTACTCAGTACTTGTGCTTTGTACTGACCCCTACTTGTATTTGTTTTTCTTGATTATTTGTGGGTGCAGCAAACGTTGCCATCTTCTTCAACTCGTCCTCAACTCAAGCCAGTCTTCATCACGCCAGATTTCAGGGTGAGCTATGGACTAGCTGTTTATTTATTTTAGCTTCTTAGACACTCTTAGATTTAGTAATTTGAGGATAGATGTTCTTGTGGTGATGACTTCCAGATTTTGGGGAATAATTATAAATTTTAGAATTTATTTATTGGTTATATTAATGAGTTTAAGTCTTCCGCATTATATTCTGTTTATTATGGTTGAAATGTTGGGGTTTAGATTGGTTGCTTCGCTCACATAGTAGGATAAGTGTGGGTGCCACTGGCGGCTCGTTTTGGGTCGTGACAAACTTGGTATCAGCATTAGGTTCGTTGGTCTCCTCACACAAGAACGAGTCTAGTAGAGTCTTAAGGAATGGTATGGGGACGCCTTTACTTTTCTTTGAGAGGCTATAGGACTTTAGGAAAATTCCATTCCTTCTTTCTTTCGTGCTATTACTTGGATCCAATTGGTATCTAAGTGATACAAATTGGTATCTGACCATCTTCACTCTATTTCGCAGATGGTTAGAACTAGAGCAACAACTGCGCCAACACCAACACCGGCAAGACATATGCATCTGAGCCAGCCACTGGGGTTGTAGCTCGAAGAGGAGCAGTGGCAAGAGGCCGTGGTAGAGGTCGCGGGAGGACGTCCTCTATAGGAAGAGGATAAGCACCTGGCCCAACTAGTACTAGGGCGGTGACTCCTCCACCGACTGATGAGGCAGAAAGAGAGGGTGAGGAAGGGGAAAATGAGCAAGTGCAGAATGAGGAATTACCACCCCAACCTACCCCAGAGATGATTAACCAGGTTCTTGCTTATCTTAGCGGGTTATCTGATCAAGGCCAAACACCTCTAGTGTTTTCTGCACCAGTACCTCAGGTTCCGAGAGTACAACATGCCGCTGCTGTGGCTCCCCGCATGGATTTCTCATTGGAAATAGGCACGTTTCCTCGATTGACTACAGGGCCTATAATGACGAGTGATCAACATGAACTTTTCACTAAATTTCTGAAATTGAAACCTCCAGTCTTCAAGGGTGCTGAATCTGAGGATGCCTACGATTTTCTGGTTGATTGTCATGAGTTGCTACATAAGATGGGCATAGTAGAACGATTTGGTGTTGAGTTTGTGACCTATCAGTTTCAAGGGAACGCCAAAATGTGGTTGCGGTCATATGTTGAGTGTCAACCAGCACAGGCACCACCTATGACTTGGGCGTCATTCTCTAGCTTATTTATAAAGAAGTATATACCCCGGACTTTGAGGGATAGGAGGAGAGATGAGTTCCTAAGCCTAGAGCAAGGCAGGATGTCGGTTACTGCTTATTGAGGCTAAGTTTAGTGAGCTATCCAGGTATGCCACCCAACTTTGCTTCAGTCCACAAGAGCGGATTCGCCGTTTTCGTGAAAGGGCTGAGGTCAATTTGCAGATTTCAGCCTTATAGGTAGCTGCTTGCAGCAAAATCCTTTCAGGAGGTGGTAGATTTTGTGATAGAAGTGGAGGGGTGAAGCCAGACGACTTTACCATGGCATCGACATCTAAGAAGTATTGTAAGGGAGGTGAGTTTAATGGTTCTTACTCCAGAGGGCAGGGTTCAGAAGGTTACCCAGCCCGACCTATTCAGTCTTCACTACAGGCTGTAGCTGGGGGTCCATCGCAGACCAGCCAACATTCCTCTGAGTTTGGAGATTACCCCCAGACTTCGTCATTCTCACAGAGACCTATGATTGAATCCAGGGAGTGATATGGATGTGGGGAGACTGGACACATTAGGAGGTATTGTCCAAAATAGAGTTACAGACCCCCAATAGTCAGAGGTAGAGGTGGTCATGAAAGAGGCCGTCATTCTGGAGGACGTGGTGGCCGAGGTAATGGTGGTCACCAAAACGGCCAGGGTGACGGGCAAACTGGAGCTACTACAGCACAACATGGTAGGGGCAACGGGCAGACAGGTAATAGGGCCCATTGTTATACTTTCCCTGGGAGGTCTGAAGCGGAGACATCTGATGTTGTTATCACAGGTAATCTTTTGGTTTGTGATTGCATGGCTTCTGTATTATTTGATCCTGGCTCCACATTTTCATATGTATCTTCCTCATTTGCTACTAGTCTTAATTTACATTGTGAATTGCTTGACATGCCTATTCGTGTTTCTACTCTGGTGGGTGAGTCTGTGATAGTAGAAAAGGTGCATAGGTCTTGTCTTGTAACTTTTGTGGGGAGCAATACTCATGTAGACTTGGTTATCTTAGAAATGGTCGATTTCGATGTAATTCTGGGTATGACTTGGCTTTCTCCAAATTTTGCAATCTTAGATTGTAATGCTAAGACTCTAACGTTGGCCAAGCCTGGGAAAGATCCGTTAGTGTGGGAGGGTGACTACACTTCCACTCCAGTTCGTATCATCTCCTTCCTTCGTGCTAAGAGAATAGTTAGTAAAGGGTGTTTAGCTTTCTTGGCACACCTCAGGGATGATACTACCCAAGTACCTTTAATTGAGTCGGTTTCGATAGTCCGTGAGTTTCTGGATGTGTTTCCTGCAGACCTTCCTGGTATGCCACCGGATAGGGATATCGACTTTTGCATTGATCTGGAGCCGGGTACTCGCCCCATGTCCATACCCCCTTATAGAATGGCTCCCGCTGAGTTAAGGGAGTTAAAGGCCCAACTTCAAGAGTTGTTAGGTAAAGGCTTCATTAGACCAAGCGCGTCCCCTTGGGGTGCTCCGGTTTTATTTGTGAAGAAGAAGGATGGGAGTTTTCGGATGTGCATAGACTACAGGCAACTGAATAAAGTAACTGTTTAGAACAAGTATCCTCTTCCTCGCATTGATGATTTGTTCGACCAGTTACAAGGTGCTTGTACCTTCTCAAAAATCGACTTGAGATCTGGTTATCATCAATTGAAAATACGGGCAGCAGATGTGCCAAAGACTGCTTTTCGAACCAGGTATGGGAATTATGAATTCTTAGTAATGTCTTTTGGACTTACGAATGCCCCCGCCGCTTTCATGAGTCTGATGAACAGGATTTTTAAGCCATATCTGGATCTCTTTGTCATTGTGTTTATTGATGATATACTGGTATACTCAAAGAGCAGGAAAGAACATGAGGAGCACTTGAGAATTGTGTTGCAAGTGTTGAGGGAGAAAAGGCTTTATGCCAAATTCTCCAAGTGTGAGTTTTGGATAGATTCAGTGTCTTTCTTGGGGCACGTAGTTTCTAAGGATAGAGTGATGGTGGATCCTTCTAAGATTGAAGCAGTGAAGAGTTGGTTAAGACCTACTAATGTTACAGAAGTAAGGAGCTTTGTTGGTTTAGCTAGCTACTACCGTCGATTTGTCAAGGGATTTTCTTCGGTTGCTTCCCAATTGACAAACTTGACTAAGCAGAATGTTCAATTTGTATGGTCGAATGAATGTGAAGAAAGCTTCCAGAATCTCAAGACCCTGTTGACTACTGCACCAATTCTTACCTTGCCAGTGGAAGGCAAGAATTTCATTGTTTATTGTGATGCATCCTATTCTGATTTGGGTGCAATGCTAATGCAAGAGAGGAATGTAATCGCTTATGCTTCAAGGCAACTAAAGGCGCACGAACCTAACTATCCGATCCATGATTTGGAATTGGCTGCAGTTGTGTTTGCATTAAAGCAATGGAGACATTATCTATATGGGGTCAAGTGTGAAGTCTACACAGATCATCGTAGTCTACAGTATGTCTTTACCTAGAAAGACATGAATTTGAGGCAGAGGAGGTGGATGGAACTGTTGAAGGACTATGATATCACTATTCTGTATCACCCAGGAAAAGCAAATATGGTGGCTGATGCTTTAAGTAGAAAAGCAGGGAGCATGAGAAGTCTAGCTCACTTACAGGTTTCTAGACGCCCATTGGCTAGAGAGGTTCAGACTTTGGCCAACGACTTTATGAGGCTGGAAGTACTAGAAAAGGGAGGATTTTTTGCCTGTGTGGAGGCAAGATCTTCTCTGCTTGACAAGATCAAGGGAAAACAGTTTGATGATGAGAAGCTGAGCCGAATTCGGGATATGGTGTTGCGAGGAGAGTCTAATGAAGCAATAATTGATAAGGAAGGTGTTTTGAGGATTAAGGAAAGGGTATGTGTGCCCCGTGTTGATGATTTGATCCACACTATCCTTACAGAAGCTCATAGTTCCGGATATTCTATACATCCTGGTGCAACCAAGATGTACCGTGACCTAAAGCAACACTTTTGGTGGAGTAGAATGAAGCGTGACATTGTTGATTTTGTCGCCCAATGCCCGAATTGTCAGCAGGTAAAGTATGAACACCAGAGGCCCGGAGGAACACTTCAGAGAATGCCCATTCCTGAACGGAAGTGGGAGAGAATTGCAATGGACTTCGTGGTTGGTCTTCCAAAACATTGGTAAGTTTGATTCTATTTGGGTAATTGTGGACAGATTAACTAAGTCTGCTCACTTCATTCCGGTCAAGGTGACTTACAATGCAGAGAAATTAGCCAAACTCTATATCTCAGAAATTGTTCGATTGCATGGAGTTCCACTTTCCATCATATCAGATAGAGGTACGCAGTTTACTTCTATGTTTTGGAGAACATTGCATGTTGAATTAGGTACTAGGTTGGATCTTAGTACTGCACTTCACCCTCAGACCGATGGTCAGTCTGAGCGAACGATTCAAGTGTTGGAAGATATGCTTCGTGCATGTGTGATAGAATTTGGTGATCATTAGGATAACTTCTTACCCTTAGCAGAGTTCTCATACAATAATATCTATCACTCAAGTATTGATATGGCCCCATTCGAAGCATTGTATGGGAGGAGATGTAGGTCTCCCATTGGTTGGTTTGATGCATTCGAGGTGAGGCCCTGGGGTACTGATCTTCTGCGGGAATCATTAGAGAAAGTGAAATTCATTCAAGAAAAGCTTTTAGCGGCGCAAAGTAGGCAAAAGGAATATGCAGATCGAAAGGTGTGAGACTTGGAGTTCATGGAGGGTGAACAAGTCTTGCTGAAGGTTTCGCCCATGAAAGGGGTGATGCGGTTTGGTAAGCGAGGTAAGCTTAGTCCGAGGTATATTGGTCCATTTGAAGTTCTGAAGCGCGTGGGGGAGGTAGCTTATGAATTAGCCTTGCCCCCAGCACTGTCAGGAGTGCATCTGGTATTTCATGTGTCTATGTTGAAAAGATACCACAGGGATGGAAACTACATCATTCGTTGGGATTAAGTTCTTCTTGATGAGAATTTGTCTTATGAGGAGGAGCCTGTTGCCATTCTAGATAGAGAAATCTGCAAGTTGAGATCAAGGGAGATTGCATCCATCAAAGTTCAATGGAAGAATCGACCAGTTATAGAGTCCACTTGGGAGAAGGAGGCTGATATGCAAGAAAGATACCCACACTTGTTTACAGATTCAGGTACTCCTTTTCGCCCTTGTTTTTCTTCTTGTGATCATTCGAGGACGAACGATGGATAAATTGGTATCTATTGTAACGACCTGTTTAGTCGTTTTGAGCAGTATAGTTTATTTCTGGTGATAACTGTCTGGGTCGACGGATCCCACGACGGACCGTCATGGGCACGACGGACCGTCGAGGGGGTCTCGTTCCAAAACACTTAGATTCTGAAATTTTGGGTACTGAGATCGACTCTCTGAACTTCACGATGAACTGGCAGGACGGACCGTCGTTGGCACGACGGACCGTCACAAATCTTTCCACAGAATTAACTCTCTGAACTTTATGACGGACCTGCAGGACGGACCGTCACAGGCTGCGTAACCCTGACTGGGTCGGATTTCTGTTAAAAGTTTTTAAGGGGCGTTTTGGACTATTCATGCTTATAATTATAAAGTTAGTGGGTTAATGTTAATAATTCAATTACTTGGGGGTTAAAGGAGATAACCTTGAAATAAATAGTGGGTTATTTTTATCATCTTTTATACTTAATTATATGACAATTAGGGTAAAAGAAAAAGGGTTTGAATAAGAAAAATAGAAAGAACAGAGAGAGAAAGGGAGAACGAACGAGAGAGAGAAGAGAGAACGAAGAAAAAAGCAAAGACTTTGAGGAGTAGCTTGCGTGATCACGAATTCTTCGGTGGAGGTAGGTTATTGTTTATGCTGTTTCATAGTAAACTCTTAATAGCGAATGATATGTATTGGGTAGTATTGTAAAGTCTTCTATATGCTTAATTGTGTGCTTGCATAATGTGATTATGTAATTGTAATGGATTGGAAAGATAAGGCTGTGAATCTTAAACCTTAAATCCACTTTGTTAATGATGATGCCATGGTATAAAAGAAGGCTTGATGAACTGAAAGAATGAGATTAGGGGATCGGGTGTCACGAACCGACACGTAGAATTAGGGGATCGGAGCGTCACGTTCCGACACCAGGATAGTAGAGGATCGGAGTGTCACGTTCCGACACCAGGATAGAAGAGTATCGAGCGGAGTGTCACGTTCCGACACCAGGATAGAAGAGTATCGGAGTGTCACGTTCCGACACAAGGAGAATAAAGAGAATGAATCTTGAATTATGCTAATATACACCGATTTGAAGAACCTAATTCTTAAGTGAGTACGGTGTGGAGGCTTGAGTCCTCATAGATGTGTTTGGTGTTGGTGTAAATGATTTTTATACTTGTTGCTATCACCTGTTAATTATTTGGTTGGTTTTATGTATTATTCGATATATATTGCTTTCTATTTTGCGTTGGCCGATGATAGCTACTCAGTACTTGTGCTTTGTACTGACCCTACTTGTATTTGTTTTTCTTTGATTATTTGTGGAGTGCAGCAAACGTGCCATCGTCTTCAACTCGTCCTCAACTCTAGCCAGTCTTCATCACGCCAGATTTCAGGGTGAGCTATTGCTTCTAGCTTGGACTGGATCTTCTTCTTCATGTCTTGAAATTCCGGCATGGACTAGCTTTTTATTTATTCTGTTTATTATGGTTGAAATGTTGGGGTTTAGATTGGTTGGTTCGCTCACATAGTAGGATAAGTGTGGGTGCCACTCGCGGCTCGTTTTGGGTCGTGACAGGCGATTATTATTATTATTATGCACAAATATTTTTTGACAAACATTTTATTGGATGCAGAAAATATTGTTTGTTTTTTCAAGTTGTATGCAGTCTATAAGATGCAAGAACTAGATTTTTATCTTTAGGCGGCAGAAATGACTATTATTAAGCATATTTTAAGTAGGGGCAGATTAGCTTAAATGGGAGTAGCATGCAGGAAATAAATTATTTATTAAGTGGCCAAGTGATTATGTACAATGTGGGAAATCAAAATTTTTTAACAATAACTAAATAGGGCAAACAACAAATATAATCAATCCTAAAGTGATTATTAATTAAGTCTTCTAGGCATGACCTTCTAACTAAATATAATCAATCCTAAAGTGATTTCTAATCCAAGAAATAATAAAAAATGAAAATTGCTTGAAAACTATGTGTACATACCAATCTATAAAAATATTTGAATCCTATATGCATGATATCTATCATAAAATAATTAGCACGTAAAAATGATTAGTACGTAATTCCCCCTCCCCTTATGTGATCGCCAAATATATTTTATGAATATGAGAGCTTTAGAGTTATACAAATTACAAAAAAATAAAATAAATAAATAAAAACATATATAGTTTCAATTACACAAATTAAACAAGATAATCTCTTCTCATAGCTAATCTTCGACTTGACCTTCACGTTTGAAACCTGTTAAAGCAATCATATACGCTACAAAAGTAATCACATTTATTTTAGACAAGGTGAGACACACATGCAGTTATTTGACTACAAATTATACATATAGAAAAGAATAGCACAACAAAACTTATATAAATGTATGAATGCAAAAGATAACATAAATGCTAATTAAGAATACTAACCGGTTAAGCCGAAAAGAAATGGTAGCAATGGAAACAAGTGGATCCAACCTTTACTCGAACAAAAGCAAAGTAGCAAAGTAACACTTGAATGTTACTAGAAACTTATTTTGTTTAAGAGTAGCAAGAAAGCAATGAGAGAGTGAGGAGTGTTATTGAGAACTTGTAAAAAAGTGTGAATGACTTATAATGAAAAGAGGGGTCCTATTTATATAGCAAAGAGGGGAAAGCACATAAGAAAAATAAATAAATTAAGGAATCAATCAATATTCTATTTTCTTATTCAAAAAGGAGATTCAAATCAGCCAAAACATAAAAATTTCATTACCAAATATAAGCAAGTAAGAAAAAATAGGAAGAGTAAAATATTTCTTCCTTAAATAAAGAAGAGCTAAAAGTCAGAAAGTTTTAAGAATATTTCATTACAAAAAATAAACTAGTAAGAATAAAAGTTAGGAAAAACAATAATATTTTTCCTTAAGTAAAGAAGATCCAAAATAATATTAAATTACTATTATGCTACAAAATATAAACAAATAAGAATAAATTAGGAAGAGCACAATTATTTTTCCTTAAATAATGAAGAGCCAAAACAATATTATTCTACATTAGTTTTTTACCAAAAATAGACAAATAAGAAATCTGTCAAGTTAATTAAGGTAAAATGAATCAATTAATATAACATTTTCCTTACTAAAAAAGGACGAACTAAGTCATCAAAATTATTTATTTATTTTTGTTCAACCCAAAATAATTTTACCAAAAATAAAACAGGTAAGAATCCAATCAAATTTACTATGACAACTATAGTTAATTAACAATAATAAATAAAACGGTAACAGTAACTTTATCTTACCAAAAGTAAAAAATATACACATACAAATCAACTTAGCATAAATTAATCAACAACATGCCAAATAAAAAATGTCCATATTAAAGAAAAGCCTAAGTCAAAAAATAATATTTTTACCATAATCATCAACAAGAAGTTAGACAAGAATCATATGGTCTAAAAGAAATAAATTTACAACATAAAATATGCACACTTGATTAATGAACACTTTCTCCTTGAAACGGACTAATCAAATCAACAGTCAATGAAATATTATCAATTTAAAACAATTGTAACATAAACAAGGGAACAGTTTGAGAAAGATTTCAATATTATCAAAGTTATATTAAACCAAATTCAGCAACTCTTATGGCAAGCTGATTCATATGATTAGAGAAACACAAACTATTAGCAAGTTTAAGAAAAAGTTCGTAGCATTCACCAACTTTTCACGTAGAACACATGTAAATCATGGATTCCATAATCAAAACTGAGAAAATTATTAAAAAATAGGCTAAGAGAAGACTAACCTGGACAGATCTTAGCAGATCCATCTTATAATATTCCAGAATTTTGAGCTCGCCGGAAAAGGAGATGAGGACGATGCTCGCCTGTGGGAGGCGTTGGTGGCTTGTCGGAGTTGTTGTCCTCTGTAGTCGCTGTTACTGCTTCTCCCGAACTTGCTGCCTGGCAGGTTTGGCTGTTTCCTTGCCCAAAAAAGAAAGGAAGATGAAGGGAGAGGGAACGACGGGAAAGGGAGGGAGAGAAGATGGGAGAAAAACAAAGGAGGGGTGGAGAGAAACAAAGGGGGACAACGGATGTTGGCCTTGTTGCAGCTGCTGGTCTGTCGGTGCTACCGTTTGCACTGGTCGCTTGTGTCTGGCTAGCAGCTGTTGAACCTTCAAAAGAAGAAGGAGAAAAGATAAAGGAAGGGGAAGGGAGGTAGAGGCCGGCGGCGCTGGGCTGCTGGTTGCAGCTGCTTTCGCCAGAAAATGGATTAGAGGAGAAGAGGGAGTCGTTGTCCCACTGTTGGTGGCGCTGGTTGGTCTCGCGCAACTGCTGGAGTCGCTGGAAACTTCTGCTTTCGGCGGCTGCTACCTGCAAAGAAGACGGAGAAGAGGAGGGAGAGGAGAGAAGGGGCTTGGAGAGGGAGATCAAGCGGAGGCGAGAGGGGCAGTGCCGGGCTTCCTAGCAGCTGCTCTCGCCGGAGTTAATGGAGAGGAGATAGAGAGGAGGCGGAAGCTGCTCTAGAGAGAGGGGAAGAGAATGAGTTAAAATTTTAGGTTTTGGGTCTTTTGGTGTTAAAGAGAGAGATAGGAAAAGCTGATCTCAACCGTTAGATTAGATAGAGATTGAGAGTTAGGATACGATTAAAATTTAATGGATGGGTGAGATTGAAAGGTAATATTTTAAAATTAGATTGTATGGCCAAAATTGAAATAAATATTGGCTAGAATTAAAATGAAAAATGGCTATGATTGAAATACGATTTCAATTGAATATGCTGAAATTGAAAGAAATTTAAATAAAATAGGCTAGAATTTGAAATTTTGAGAAAATACATCCAATTAAATACTATAAATTTTTATAAATATTTTTACATAATCAAAAATTGCTTAAATTTTAAAACATCGAATACATCAATAATTTTAAAATATTTTAACAATAATTTTATAAAATAAACATACTAAAATATATAATTTCATGCAAAAACGACTAAAACTCTAAACTTAAATATTTTTTAAAATACGCATTACATCGAATAGCATTCCTAAAAATAGTTAAAGGTAGATCAAAATTAGGTGTCAACAATCTTACACATAGCACATATCATATTGCATATATCACATAACGTTTTTCATATCATTCGTTCATATGCCATGAAACTTTGGAATCATGGACTTGACATCAAGACTTCCCAAAAATGAGGGATCAACATATGAGACCTCAACTAGGGAGCCTACTTTAGCGAACACAGAGTCTGCTTCATTCATTTATACGTACTTCACTTCATACATTCATAAGCTAGTGTAACACAAGCTATAACTTGGATGTATTTTAAGACTTTCACCGGGTTCGCTGTGCAATGATCAAGAATGACCTAGTGTCATTACTTAAGTCTAGCTCACCGCTTGATTATCCTATCCTAACACCTTGATATCATTCATTTCATTATGTGCATCATTTGAGGCTGACCTCTTTCATTCATGGGGAACTTTAACTTTAACCGGCATAGATCATGTGAGCATCATGAAATCCAATTTCTCCCCCACACCGAAAAGAGGGGGAATCATCGGCCAAAGTGACCAAAAACATGCTAGCGTACATGGAATTGAACCCCGCCAGATCCCTATATTGGCAGTATAGGTTTGAAGACTGGGAGATATAAGAAGACCCATACCCGGCATGCCGGGCAGTCTCATCTCATAAGAGTTACGTGAACCTCCGCCCTTCCCGAAAGAAGGTATCACTGCTCAAAGCTAGTCTACTGGTGCTCAGTATAAAGTTTCATTACATTTAACTCATACGTCATGGAAGCTGGTTTCTAGAATGAGGACATCATAGCTCAATAGATGATTTCTCATCTCATCATTAGTATTAAGCGTATATTAATCTCAATACTTTCATTACAGTGTTCATACAGACTGGTCTCTTCATTAACTTTACACTCTCATAGTTGAGTACGTTTTGGTAACATTTACTTAGGCTCATTTGAGATTACTCTCATCTTTTACATTAGCCTCATATCATGTTGTCACCACATTCTTTGACTTTAGCACATTTGCTCTTCATAATTACTCACCCCTTATTACGTAAATGTTCATTTCATCATATGCCAATGCACTTGGCCATTTAGTGTGTCTCACACTCTTACTTAACCCTCCTAGGGTTTCATCAATTTATTGCGCACATCTTAGGTTCACTTACTTTTAAACGTGTGCTAGACTTATGGTTCTATACATACAAGCCATGAGGCTTCATTCATAGTTCATTTAAGTGATTCATATCTTCCTAAGATTATGTGGTACAAGACTTATGCATCTTGTATGTATGCCAAGATCTCGATTTCGATCTATGTGGGCAGCATTACTTTGAACATGTATTCACCTATGACTTATGTATCAATACGGAGTTTTGTCAAGGAAACCCGGTTTTGAATCCCTTGGTTAACACTTTTCATTTAAATTATTTTTGACTTAACCTCACTTCGGCTTGGGGACTCGAGATCGAGCCCCAACGCCAACATTAACTTTCCCTTATTTTTTTCTTTCTTATTCCTTTTCGTTCATTTGGGACCGAGTTGTTTTGGGATCGATTCCCTAAAGCCTCATTTCTTTTATATTCTTTTTCCTTGACTTTTCCGAGTTGACCGTGAGGGTATGGGATCGAATCCCCAAAACCTCACTTTATTTTTTTCTTTAATTCCCTTAGTCAGCCTAGAGGTCGTGGGTTCGATTCCCACACGCCTCAATCTTTATTTTCTTTTAATTCCTTAAGTTTGACCAAGAGGTTGTGGCTTTGAATCCCACTCCTCTAATTTTTTATTTTCATAGTTTCATTTTCCAGTCAAGGTCACAATTTGAATCCCCCTTACCACATTCTTTTTAACTTACATTATTCTATGACTTTTAACAAGGTGAAGTCAGGGGTTCAATCCTCAGTGACCTCACTTATTTAATTCATCATTCATAGCATTTTAAACCACATTAACTTGACCGAAACTCATCAATATGTAGCTGAAATTTTGTAGTTTTTCAGCATCTTTTCCATCAACGTTACACGTTAGTTCTTAGGGTAACTCATGGTTCATTTAGAATGTCTTAGGTGCATTTTCATGGATTCATTTAGCCAAGAGTTTCTCACTCAAATTATCCACATTACACTTCATGTGAACATCACTATTTACATAAGTTTGTGCACGTAAAAATACAACCATAACATATCATATTTGAACCTCAAACCGAAGGTAATAGTCACGGCTAACTTTGCACACACATAAACATATTTTCGGAAAACATAGGTTGTCATTCATACAATTTTAAACACACATTCATGAACATATTCATCACGAAAACACAATACATGCCTAATATCTACCAGCAAACATACCCAACCTATGAATCAATGAGGGCTAGTGACAGGGACATGCAACGGGGAAACAATCCTAGTTTTTGGGTTAGAATTGACTGAATCTTAGGGGTCTCTTGGGAAAGGGACCAAGAGTAAGAAAACCCATACCTTTTATGACGTTCAACCTTGAAATTTCTGCCCAAAGAACTCCTCCAAACTCATGTCAAACACTGAAAGCCTCAACACCAAACTCGATGGAAATCTCCCCTTTTTGCCTAACGTCTTCACATAGCTTGTTTTCTTATATTTTCGTGTGAGTTTTTCAAGTGTGAAGAACTTTAATAAATTTTTTGTTCTTGTAGTTGTTTAGGTAGAGAGAGAAAACATGGAAAAGAAAAGTGGAGAGACGTGAGGGAGATGATCGTGAGAGATGAGAGTTTTCCTAGGATTGGGATGTTAGTTTAGGACATAGTAAAATAAGGTTTTGTTAAATGGTAAAAATCTGATTTAATTCAATCATACATGAAAGGACCATTATGCCCTTACAAAAAAACAGATTTTAAATCACCAATTAATCAATTTAATCGATGCTCCCACCAAGGCTCGAACCAGGGTGGAGCCTTACCTCGAAAACGGGTTGTTTTGGGTCGACCCGACCCAAACTGACCACTTAATTAAATTAATTAATAAATTAATTAATTTCTTAAGGTAATTACAATATTAGACCCTACAAACGTAAGGTTGCCCCTTTCAAGTCCGGTTTGGAGACACTCGGGTGTAAACTCATATTCGGGATCCTAACCTTGTCCAACCTGGTCCCACCTAGCTGAACAAACCCGGGACCCGATTCCAAACGTATTGAGCCGTGGGACATTTCCCCCCCCCCCCCACACCTTGCCTTGAAGCCTCACCCTCACGGGTTGAGTGCATCCGGTGGAGTGTGGTCTATGCGGGTACCCCTAGGGTTCTAAGGTGGCTGGTTCTAGGGTCCTTAGTACATTACTAGCATATTTCATTTCTGGTTGTTACAGTCTCCTTGTATCCATCTTAGACACATGAATATCTTGGGTCACATCACATACATCATTCAAAAGAAATATCAAAGTCTAATACAATGTATTTTGAAAGAAAAGCTAAACATAGCTATGTTTTCGAATCATGTGTAGACATACCAAGATTTTCTTGAAAGGATGGTATTTCTAAGCTTTACTTCAATAGACTCCTGATACGCTCAAATTTACTTCTCGAAACGAAGTAAAAGAGGTCGCATCAAGTAAAGAACCCAACTAGTGAGGTTGGGATCGTTCCCACGAGGAAAGTGGTTCAGATTTAACTTTATTCTATTATTACTTCTATTTAGTAAATTATTTCCCGAAAACAAATAACTAAAAGGGTTTTTGATTAATAAAAGCAATAAGCTAAATTAAAGTAAACAGATGACAAGTTTAAGTATTGGATTTTAATCAAGTAACGAAAGTAACTAGGGCGTAAGTGTTCCCCACAGGCTCCTAACTCAATAATTCTAGCTATAACAGTCATTTCCTAGTATCTTGCATGCAATGTGATAAGTTAGGATCTCTAAATCCTTGGTCCGGCATCTAGAGAATTTCACTCCGCTCCTTGCTCCGTCTACGTGTGTTGCTTTACTAAACCTTATATTTGCCTCATATTAATCATCATATTTGATATTTGACTAAGTTGTTACTTCGTACCAACCGACACTAGCCTATTAGACAGTACACTAAATCTATGTTGATAATTCTTTTCCTATTATCTACCTCCTTGGTCCGGCAAGTAGCAATAAGACGAGTTCTAACGTTGGTCATCCGTTAAAAAGACTTCTAAGCGAAAGAATTAGAAATACATGCAACACACTATTCTAGAATTTTTAATTTAGCTAGATTATACCTTGTTATTTACCAATGGTTCCCACAACCCTAGTTATAGAATTTAGTTACCCATGCTAATATTCACAAATTCATATAGATAATATAAAAATTAATGCACTTACTTTTATGAGAATGAAGGAAATCCAGAAATTCAATTGAATAATTCACAAAAACACCAACAATTGATTCCGGAAAAGTATGATCAGCAAATCAAGAGTTCAATGCTTAAACAAGAACTAAAAAATATCCAAAAGTCTAACCCAAAAACGGGGTTTTTCAAACTATTTATAATAACATAAAACCTAATAAAAGAAGGACTCTATTTAAGGCAAATCTGTCCAAAACGCGTTTGAATCGACGATCCCTGCGACGGACCTTCATGGACATGATGGTCCATTGTGGGCTCCGTCATTCCATACTTGGCATAATTTTCTGCTGCCTTCTTCATCAACTTTCTATTACCCTCGACGGACAGATATGACAGACCATTGCAAGCACGACGGTCCGTTGAGGGGTTCCGTTCCACAACACATAGAAACTTCTTGAAATTGGGTGTTGGAACTACTCTCTGACAACCACAACGAATATGCAGGACGGATCGTCATGTCTATGACGGTCCTTCATGAGCTTCCGTAGTCCCACGCTTGGTCATACTTCCCAACTTCCTTTAGCAGCCATTTCCTTCTCACTACAGTGCCACCTACGGACCGTAACAGTCACGACGGACCGTCATGGGCTCCGTAGGTGGTCACTTCTGCAATTTCTGCTCAAATCCTCCGCTTTCTCCTTTGGACATATTTCCTGCAAATAAAGAGAAACCTACATAAATAATCAATAACAAAAGGTTTTAGACACACACTAAACTTAAGGAAAAGACATTGAAAGTACCATGAAACCACGGTACATCAACACCCTCAACTTAAATTCGTTGTTTGTCCTCAAGCGACACACTATGACTCACTACAAAATCTTGGTACAAGAGTATCCGTCTTTTAACTTTCGCAATCATTTAGCTATCAATTTTGATTATTCTCATTATGTTCATGCATGCTATCACTATCAGGCTTGAATTATGTGGATCGGACCATGACACTGACTCACCACAACTTGACACCTATCCTCTTCGATCCCTCACCTAGGTGTTAATTTTTTCGGTATTGCAACTAGTGTCCTCACTTCAAAATAACATCCTCATTTTTCACATAATGATTTCAATTTGACTATAAGGATTACTTTACAACACTCACTCTTAGAACAACTTCACAACTCATTTATATATATTGCCATAGGCTTGCCATTATTTTCACTACTTTAAGTTCGCCATAAAAACTCTTAGGATCACGGTAGGAGTTTTTTAGCTTGTGACATAGGCTCAAGATCAGTTAGGGTATATTTAGATATATTTTAGTGACTTGTTGCTCTCCTTGACATATCGGTCTAACTTTTCATCATTTTATTCCGCCCTTTTTCTTATATTCTTTCACCTTTCTATTTTCCCTTCTTTCTTTTTTTGTGTAAGTGACTCTTTTCTTTTCTTGCTTGTATTTATTATATTTTTTTTCACTTTTCTTTTAACTTGTTCTTGAGTCAGTTTTCTTTTGTTCTTTCTCTCTCTTTGTTCTTTCAACCCCACTTTCCACAGCATTCCTCATAATAACCACCCTCAACTCATGGCTTTGCCATTAGTCAAAGTACACAATACCCAATGTTGGGTCAGGGCCACGACAAGGTTGTTTATTGCATTAGCCACCCTCAACTTATGCTTTTAGCATAAGGTGGCGTGCACATGTCCAAGGAGGGACCAGGGCCAACACATTTTTTTTTATTTCACTTTTCTTTCAAACTGGTTGTTGAGTCACTTTTCTTTTGTTCTTTGTCTCTCTTTGTTCTTTCAACCCCATTTTCTAGAGCATTACTCATAATAGCCACCCTCAACTAATGGCTTCGCCATGAGTCAAAGTACACAATACCCAAAGTTGGGTCAGAGCCACGACATGGTTTTTTACTGCATTAGCCACACCAAAATTATGCTTTTGGCATAAGCTGAGGTGCACATCTCCAAGGAGAGACCAGGGCCAACACAGTATTCCCATAAAAGATTAGTTGGGGTGAAAACGAAAGGTCTATTTTAAGCTCAATTCATTTGGATCAAAAAGGGATTAATTTCATTCGGTTTTCTATTATTTAGGCTAAAGATTGGCTATATTGAAAAAGGAACTATTATCCATTCCTAATTGTCTATTACAACTTGATTTTAGCAGGACAACCAGGCAACTTCTAGCTCAGTACAAATAGTGGACTATTCAAATTTTCCACACTCACTTGACATCTCATTACTCTACCAGATTATCAAACACCTAGTTCGAGTCTTAGACTTAGGGTCATGCAGTGGTGTATCTCTATGTCATGTTTAGAGTCACACATTTATCAATTACTATGCCTAGCCAAGCATCATTTTCATTACATCAGGATATCATTTATGTTTTAGCCATAATGCTTCAGAGTTATACTATGTACACAAGATATAGACATGCCGCTTCAACAATAAAAATAATCAGTCTCTTGGGGAAAAAGAACACAGGCAAGAAAACCCCAAAAGAGGATCGTGAGTTGGGTTACTCAGAATTCACCCTAGCACTCACTCTCTATTTACCCCACCCCCAACAAAAAGATATGCAACTATCCCAAATGCATAAAAGCTCCAGAATAATAGAGTGGTAGGTGAAACAAACCTGAGGCGGAAAGCGCCATCGATCAACAAGCTGGTGGGTTCGTTGTCTTGGAACCCACTCGCTTAATAGTCTGTACACCCTCAGTAGTGTCCTCAGCATCAACAGCACCCTCAGTAGTGCCTCTCTCAACAATCACAGCACCATCAGTAGCGCTCTTCTCTGCCTTAACAACTCTGGAGCTAGACGCCCCAGCAACCAACTCAATAGCTCTTTTGAACCTTTTTCAACACTTTCACAAAACTCTCAACTTGATGCACATACAAATCTGATGCAATAATAACCGACAAAGTATCATTTTTCCCAAGAATACATACCTCAGATGAAGTGGTAGAGACTTAAGTTCTAATGTTGGAGCCTCCTCAATAGACGGTTTCGCGGGTGGAGATTCGTGTGTTGCATATCTAACTCAAATTTCTTTGGTTTAAAATAACATTACCTCGATCAAGTGCCGTGACCAATGACTCATACTCATCAATGCCATCACTCTCAAAATTCATGATCACTGCCGCCAATGCTTCTACACCCAGACTCTCTTTAATTTGTACCTCAGATGACTCTTTAACTCTGTAGGATATAGTAGATACCGATTGGAGCTTACCACTCTGCCTCATGGACCTACAAATGTTGAAGGTCACTTCTTTATTGTTCAACCGGAATTTCATCTGCCCCTTTTCTATATCAACCAGGGCCTTACCCATAGCAAGGATTGACCTCCCAAGAATAATAGGCACCTCGAAATTGCTAAACCTCATAAAACCTTCGTAGAATTCATATGTACTTATCCTCAATTCCTTGCACCAAATAATTCACATCAATTAACGTACATAACATGATTTCCTTCAAGGATGAGATTGATAAATAAATCTTACCTGAAACAATTTTTCCTAACGAGGAGTACTTCATCTTCTTTGTAAGACGCCACAAATATTTTGTGGTAAATAAAATATAAAAACCTATTCTACTTTATTTTAAATAAATAGGTCAACAAAATTAGCATATTAAATAATTTCTTGATTCGGTCCATTAACCATTACTTATACAATCCCAAGTAAACAAATAATCCCAATATTTCTATTTAAATTTACTAGGGGAATAACAATAGTTCTAGTCCTCAATACGATCCAGCGAGTGTTACATAATCACACAATATTGAGCACAATTTCCATTTTGTTACACGACCTTACAAATGGAGAAATTTATATAATCATTGATACAACCAAACAGGGGAGATCTATTAAGTCTGTGGGGCTGCCACGTCACCCACAACCTTCTACGAAAATACACACTCTCTCTCAATCTATATATTTCTCTTATATTAGAAAAGTCTTGTTTCAATATGCCTGCTTCATTATTGTTTAGGGTATTTTTATCTTTTTACGTCTATATTATATCTACGTGTCTTTCTCTTGTGTTATCGATTTACACCTCACTTTGTGTGTCTTCATCGTTTTTTACTCCTCCGCCAGTGCACGTCAAGGTTCTTCTCTTTTCCTTCAACATTCCATCACTCTTTCAGATTTTCATTATATTTTTCTTGTATCATTATCTTTTTATTTTAGTTGGGTCTTCTTTATCGGAACTCTTTTCAACCTTCTCTGTTCATATATGTTTTTTCTTGCTCTTTTCTTATCTGTTTGCAGTTTGATTGTGATATTGGAGAAAAGAAATGGACAAATCGAAGAATCAGACATCACACAATCAGTCTACAACTCTCACAGGAATGAAATAAGAAGCCAAAAAGTCACCGCCACATCTCCACTGAAGGGGTATATATAAAAGAACCCAACTTTTATTTACCGACTTTGCGTATTTTGATATTTTTCCTGCTCATATCGGTTTTTTTACCGCTTTGGCTATTGGATGTGAATGGGTAAATAGAGAAAATGAGTTCACTATTGTTCTGTTTATTATACAATTAACTCATATTAGACTGTACATTTAGAAGTTGAATCTTAGAAATTGAAAATTTGAGTTGATGAACTATTGATTTTTGAATATGAAAAATTGTGTTTGGACACCAGTGATTATGGTTTCTATAATCTATTTGGAAACCCTGTTTCAGATTTTGTTGTGTTTTCTCATACGCAATAAATTTTTACTGTGTTTTCTCAAATGTAGTAATTAATTTGGTCTTGCCCATCGAAATTACTTTGTGGTTTGTTTTAGTTGGGTTTTCTTTATCAGAACTCTTTTCAACTTCCTCCTTTCTCCGTTCATATATGATTTTTCCATTTGAATTATTTTTTGGGTTTCTTGATGTTTGATTTTCCTTGTATTGAAACTATTCAATATATTCTAGACCTCCTTATTTTCTATGTTTATATCCTACTGTAGTTCATGTTAACTACTGAATAAAGCACAATTTTTTTTGTTAGTGTTTTCTCTAGTTTTCTTTTGGTGTTCATTGATTTAGATCCACTTGTTTTGGTGTTGCTATGACATCTGTTTTCTGTTAATATTTTCTCTGGTGCTCTTTTCCTTCTCATTGATTTAGATCCATTTGTTTTTGTGTTGCTATCACATATTAACTGTAACAGTTTGTCTTCACTAGATTCAAAAGTCTGCATTGATTTTTTTTGTTTAATGTTGTTACTCTATTGCTTTTTATGAAAAAAGTTATAGCTCCAAATAGTTGTCTGCAAAATCATGGCAATAAAAGATTAACTTAATGTTTTTTAATTGGTGTCACATGGTGTTATGCCTACTACTTTCTAGCGATTACAACCAAATTCTAAACTACTGCTTGCAATTTTATATATTCATATTGAGAAGACATTTAATACTCAATTTAAGCAACAATTGTAGCACCCTTTTCTCAATTAAACTTTCTTCCGTAAACTGCTTTTTCATTTCAGCTTGTATCTATGTAAGCTAGGATCTATTATAACACTGTAAACAAGAAAAAATCAACAAAACTCACTTTGCGGGAGGATTCATACACCTATATGAGAATAAACTTCTCAAACATCTAAAAGAACTTCAAGATTTCCAACCAAAATCATGTTCAGGTAAAATACAGACATACGAACAATCTCTCCTATGTTGGAACACATATTGCTCAAATTAACACCATCTTTTCAACAATATGTAGGCTTTTCAAATAGATTTGGTACAACAATTCAGGTTGATCCCCCGTACCCATAAGCTATCGAGCTAAAGACATGATATTTAAAATATACCTCATTCTATGAATAAAGGAATGCATTCACATCTTAACATCTTTAACTTACATACATGTCCAATGAAGTAAAACCACCTCTTAGCACATACACAACAAAAAACACCACAACTACATGATCTCTTTTATTTGTGACATTTGAAGAACATATCATGCCTATTGTCAATATCCAACAACAATCTTTGGTACATACATCATCTACATATTAAATTTAGTTTATAAATTTAACTGTTAAAAAGTTTGCCATTTCATATATATTTCCATGATCAAATATTTCATGTGCAAGCGATTCTGTGTTTTACTCTTGTCCAACTGCAAGAAATTGGTCACAGAAAAGATTCTATTGTAAAACCTGCCATCAATCAACACATCTCACACCTAGGTGTACACATACCCTTATTTTATTTAGATATACAATTGTTAATATATTTTTAACTTCTCCCCTGTTGACCTAATTTGTTGCTAACTAAATAATAATTTTCAATTTTAAAAAGTTTTTTCGAACATATTGAGTTTTGCTTCCATAACAGATGCTAGTTTGAAGTAACCATCCAATTGATGGTACTCGGTCAACAACAACTATGATTTCAAACAAAATTGGAGAAGAACTACATGGCGGAAATTCATTAAATACGTCGCATCAAGGTAAAACACTCTACAACCTCTTTCTTCTTGCTTAAAAACCTATCTTACATGATTTCCTTTCATCTTTCAGAAACAATTGTTGCCACTCATAAGTATGACTGGCGGCGTTACCGGAACCGGGTGAACCGGACCAGTAAGTTCCGGAATCGGAACGGAACCGGTACTGTGCGAATCGGTACCATTCCGGAACCGGGACCGGAGCGGTAACTGGTAAATTATTTCGTGTACCATTCCAGTCCGAAAGGGAACCAGTAGTATACCGGACCAGTAACCGGGACGGACCGTTATAAAAAAAATTAAATTATTTAAAACTTAACGATTCAATTTCTTTAATTGAATATTATTTTTATTATGATAATTAAAAAATTAAAATTTAAATTTCAAACTTTGAAAGTCAAAATAATTTAAATTTTCAAACTTTAAAGTTATAAAATTTAAATTTCAAACTCTTAAAGTTTGAAATTTTTAAATTCAAACTTTAAAGTTTAATTTAAAATTTCAAACTTTTAAAGTTTGAAATTTTTTTTTTAATTTTTTAAAGTTTGGAAATTTTAAATTCAAATTTTATAGGTATAAAATTAAATTTCAAACTCTTAAAGTTTGAAAATTTTAAATTCAAACTTTAAATTTATAAAATTAAAAATTGACAACATTAAAAATTAAATTTATTACAATAATATTGAAAAAACAAATTAAGGCGTATAGACTATATTTTTATTAATATTTATTTGATATTATAATTACATTTACAAAAATTAGTAGAGTATTAAAATATTTAATCTACACAGTCACCTTCTAGGAAGGGTTCTGTTTGAATGAAATCTCGAATTATCATACTTTTACTAATAGTTGGTGCCACCATATAAATTTCTTCGTAAATCATTCAACATTTCTTTAGTAACATGTTTGGGAATTGGTTGAATAGAAATATCTTCCATTGCTTCACTGTAATCCTACATTACTTCATCAACGTCATCTTGAAATTTGGTCGACAGTGGTTCACGACACAAATTTCTTTTATCGGCATTAATCCAATCTCGAAATAATACCCACGTATCCAAGCTGTCGGCTGCTAGTGAATGCCTATGTTCTCCAAGTTGAAACATTGCTGCACTAAAGACGCCTTCCGAAGCTACTGACGACGCTTGCATTGCTAATATATCTCGAGCCATCGGTTGTAGTTTTGGAAATCCATCGCAGCGATTTGTCCACCATGCTAGAATATCTTCAGTAGATTCTGTATTTTGATTAACATAGGTATCAAAATCATTTCTATTATCGTGACAAAGTTCAAGATAATCATGTAAATAAGCATCAATATTATCTTCATTAAATCTACTCCTAGAGCTATGAGGTTCATTTTCACTTGATAAATTTATATTAGCATTATATAAATCATCCAATTTTCTAGCTTCAATTTTTATTCTATCTTTAACTTGTTGACAACTAGGAATTTCTTCTAATACATCATTAATATCTAAGTTAAAATACATGTTTTCAACCATTTTTGATGCACCTATATTTTTATACTAAGGGTTTAACAAACATGCAGTTAAATATATTTGAGGAATAGGAATATAATATTTTTTAAATTTTAGAATCAGTTTTTCAATGGTTTATTGAAATCTTGGTTTATTTTTAAATTTATATTATTTAGAAGAAATCGTACAAATATCAGGCAAAACAGTACAAATTGATGGACTATAAAGTACATATATTCTTTTTGTTGTTAAGTAAAAAACTTTTAGGAAATCTATAAGTTCATTTATATCATGCCAATCACTATCATCTAGTCTATATGTCATATCAGAATTATGAGCATTCCAAATCATTTGTAAGGGTATTCTATATTCATAAGCGTCTACAAGCATTTCATATAAAGTATTCCATCTAGTAGCCACTGTTTTTGAAATTTTTCTAGGTGGAAGATTATTTTCAAAACAGTGATTTGGAAAATCTTTACGCCTAGACTTAACTTGACATTTAAATATAAAATGACATGCATTTTCAACTTTCATACATTCGTCATCATACATATGTACATGTAACGACCTGTTTAGTCGTTTTGAGCAGCAGATTTTATTTCTGGAAAACTGGCTGAAACGACGGACCCCACGACGGACCGTCATGGTCACGACGGACCGTCGCAGGGTCTCGTTTAAAAACACTTAGAAATTCTGAAATTGGGTACTGAAAATCGACTCTCTGAACTTCGTGACGGACTTGCAGGACGGACCGTCACAGGCGTGACGGACCGTCACAGACACTTGGTGGAAATTTGGGTCTCTGAACCTTGCGACGACCTGCAGGATGGACCATCGCAGGCACGACGGCCTGTCACAGGTTGCGTAATCCCAGTCTGGGTCGGATTTCTTTACACGTTTTAAGGGACGTTTTGGACTATTCCTACTTTAATTATAATGTTAGAGGGTTAAGGATTATAAGTCTAATTACTTGGGGGTTAAAAGAGGTGACCTTAAGTTAATTAGTGGGTTATTATTTCCATCTTTCATTCTTAATTATATGCTAATTAGGGTAAAAGAAAGGGGGTTTTGAATAAGAAAACTAGAAAGAACAAGAGAGAGGGAGAGAGGATCGATCGAACGAGAAGAAGAAGAAAGCTTTGGGAAAAATTCTTGCTTCATCACTAGTCTTCGGTGGAGGTAGGTTATGGTTTCTCTTACGATATTCGTAGTAAAACTCTTAATAGCGAATGATATGTATTGATAATATTGTAAACCCTACTATGTGCTTGATTTGTATGCTTGCATGAATGTGATTATATAATTGTGATTATATTAAGCATGATGAAGTTATTGAATCCCAAATCTTGATAAAAACCTAATCTCTTGTTAATGATGAGGCCTTGGTATAAAAGAAGGCGTGAGGAACTAAAGTAATGAGATTAATGATGCCTTGGTAAGAAAGAAGGCTTGATGAATTGATAGAAGGAGATTAGGGGATCGGAGTGTCACGTTCCGACACATAGAATTAAGGGATCGGGTGTCACGAACCGACACGTAGTATTAGGGGGATCGGGTGTCACGAACCGACACGTAGATTTAGGGGATCGGGTGTCACGAACCGACACGTAGATTTAGGAGATCGGGTGTCACGAACCGACACGTAGATTTAGGGGATCGGAGTGTCACGTTCCGACACATAGTAGTAGGGGATCGGAGTGTCACGTTCCGACACATAGTAGTAGGGGATCGGAGTGTCACGTACCGACACAAGAGGATTAAAGATGTATGAGGGAGCGGAGTGTCACGTACCGACACAAGAGAAATAAAGATAATGAATCTTGAAAGATGTTAATATACTCAATCTAATGAATCTAATTCCCAAATGAGTATGGTATTGAGGCTTGAGTCCTCATGTGTGAACTTGACGGTAATTGTTGTTGCTACATGTTGAGTATCATAGTTGATTTTATAATATTACTTGATATATATTGTCTTCTATTTTGAGTTGGCCGATGATATCTACTCAGTACCCGTTTTGTACTGACCCCTACTTTTATGTTTTCTTCTTTGTTATTTGTGGAGTGCAGCAAACGTGCCGTCGTCTTCGACTCAACAGTAATTCAAGCCAGTCTTTACTACATCGGAAATTCAGGGTGAGCTATTGCTTCTAGCTTGGACTGGATCTTCTTCTTCAAGTCTTGATGCCTTGAACTTCCGGCATGGACTAGCTTCTTATGTATTTTTAGCTTCTTAGATATTTTTAGTTAGTAATTTGATCATAAATGTTCTTGTGATGATGACTTCCAGATTTCGGGGAGTAATAGTTATTGAATTGGTTTTTATTAATGAGTTTAAGTCTTCCGCATTATTTTCCGTTGATATATGTTGAAATGTTAAGGTCTAGATTGGTTGGTTCGCTCACATAGGAGGGTAAGTGTGGGTGCCAGTCGCGGCCCGATTTTGGGTCGTGACAAACTTGGTATCAGAGCCTTAGGTTCGTTGGTCTCATCACACAAGAACGAGTCTAGTAGAGTCTTAAGGAACGGTAGGGGGACGCCTTTACTTTTCTTTGAGAAGCTATAAGACTTTAGGAAAATTCCATTCTTTCTTTCTTTCTTTCGTGCTATTACTTGAATCCAATTGGTATCTAGGTGATACAAATTGGTATCTGACCATCTTCACTCTATTTTGCAGATGGTTAGAACTAGAGCAACGACTGCACCAACACCAACACCAGCGAGACAAGAAACGTCTGAGCCAGCCACTGGGGCTGTGGCTCGAGGGAGAACAGCGGCAAGAGGCCGTGGTAGAGGTCGTGGGAGGACGTCCTCTAGAGGAAGAGGACGAGCACCTAGTCCGTCTGATGCTAGGGCGGTGACTCCTCCACCGACTGAGGAGGTAGTAAGAGAGGGTGAGGAAGGGGAAAATGAACAAGAGCAAAATGAGGAATTGCCACCCCAACCTACCCCAGAGATGATCAATCAGGTTCTTGCTTATCTTAGCGGGTTATCTGATCAGGGTCAGGCACCCCCAGTGTTTTCTGCACCAACACCTCCGGTTTCAGAGGTACGACATGCCGCTGCTGGGCCCCCCCGTATGGATGCCTCATTGGAGATAGGCACGTTTCCTCGTCTGACTACGGGGCCCATAATGACAAATGATCAGCATGAGCTTTTCAGTAAGTTCTTGAAATTGAAACCTCCAGTCTTCAAAGGTGCTGAATCTGAGGATGCTTATGATTTTCTGGTTGACTGTCATGAGCTACTACACAAAATGGGTATAGTAGAACGGTTTGGTGTTGAGTTCGTGAGTTATCAGTTTCAAGGGAACGCCAAAATGTGGTGGCGATCACATGTTGAGTGTCAACCGACAGAGGCAACACCTATGACTTGGGCCTCATTCTCTAGCTTGTTTATGGAGAAGTATATCCCCCAGACTTTGAGAGATAGGAAAAGGGATGAGTTCTTGAGCCTAGAGCAAGGTAGGATGTCGGTCAATGCATACGAGGCTAAGTTTCGTGCATTATCCAGATATGCCACCCAACTTTGTTTCAGTCCACAAGAGCGGATTCGTCGCTTTGTGAAGGGGTTGAGGTCAGAGTTGCGGATTTCGGCCTTACAAGTGGCGGCTACGGCAAAATCCTTCCAAGAAGTGGTAGACTTCGTGATAGAGGTGGAAGGAGTGAAGTCCGATGACTTCACCTAGACATCGACATCAAAAAGGTTTCGAAAGGGAGGTGAGTTTAATGGTTCCTACTCTAGAGGACAGAGTTCCGGAGGTTACTCAGTTCGACCCATTCAGTCTTCACTACAGACTGTAGTTGGGGGTCCAGCTCAGACCGGTCAACACTTCTCTGAGAGACCTATGCTTGACTCTAGAGAGTGTTATGGATGTGGGGAGACTGGACATATTAGGAGGAATTGTCCAAAACAGAGCTATAGACCCCCAATAGCTAGAGGTAGAGGTGGTCATGGTAGAGGCCATTATTCTGGAGGACGTAGTGGTCGAGGTAATGGTGGTCACCAAAACGGCAGAGGTGATGGGCAAACTGGAGCCACTACATCACAACATGGTAGGGGCAACGGACAAACAAACGAAAGGGCCCATTGTTATGCTTTCCCTGGGAGATCGGAGGCGGAGACATCTGATGCTGTCATCACAGGTAATCTTCTGGTTTGTGATTGCATGGCGTCTGTATTGTTTGATCCTGGATCCACATTTTCTTATGTATCTTCCTCATTTGCTAATGGTTTAAATTTACATTGTGAATTACTTGATATGCCTATTCGTGTTTCTACTCCGGTGGGTGAGTCTGTGGTAGTTGAAAAGGTATATAGGTCTTGTTTGGTGAACTTTGTGGGGAGCAACACTTATGTAGATTTGGTTATCTTAGAAATGGTTGATTTTGATGTAATTCTGGGTATGACTTGACTTTCTCCGCAATTTGCGATCTTGGATTGTAATGCTAAAACGGTGACGTTAGCCAAGCCTGGGACAGATCCGTTAGTGTAGGAGGGTAACTACACTTCCAATCCGGTGCGCATCATCTCCTTTCTTCGTGCTAAGAAAATGGTTAGCAAAGGGTGCTTAGCTTTCTTGGCACATCTCAAGGATGAAACTACTCAAGTACCTTCGATTGAGTCGGTTTCGGTAGTCCGTGAGTTTTTGGATGTGTTCCCTGCAGATCTTCCTGGTATGCCACCGGATAGGGATATTGACTTCTGCATCGATCTTGAACCGGGCACTCGCCCCATTTCTATACCCCCTTATAGAATGGCTCCCGCGGAGTTAAGAAAGTTAAAAGCCCAACTTCAAGAGTTGTTGAGCAAAGGCTTCATTAGACCAAGTGCATCTCCTTGGGGTGCTCCGGTTTTGTTTGTGAAGAAGAAGGATGGGAGTTTTCGGATGTGCATAGACTACCGGCAGTTGAACAAGGTAACTATTAAGAACAAGTATCCTCTTCCTCGCATTGGGACTTGTTCGATCAGTTACAAGGTGCGTGTGTCTTCTCTAAGATTGACTTGAGATCCGGTTATCATCAATTGAAAATACGGGCAACGGATGTGCCAAAAACTGTTTTTCGAACAAGGTATGGGCATTACGAATTTGTAGTGATGTCTTTTGGTCTTACGAATGCCCCTGCTGCGTTCATGAGCTTGATGAACGGGATTTTTAAGCCATATTTGGATCTCTTTGTGATCGTATTTATTGATGATATACTGATATACTCTAAAAGTAAGAAGGAACATGAGGAGCATTTGAGAATTGTATTGGAAATGTTGAGGGAGAAAAAGCTTTATCCAAGTTCTCTAAGTGTGAGTTTTGGCTAGATGCAGTGTCCTTCTTGGGGCACGTGGTTTCTAAGGATGGAGTGATGGTGGATCCTTCTAAGATTGAGACAGTGAAGAATTGGGTAAGACCTACTAATGTGTTAGAAATAAGGAGCTTTGTTGGGTTAGCTAGCTACTACCGCCAATTTGTCAAGGGATTCTCTTCTATTGCTTCCCAATTGACGAACTTGACTAAGCAGAATGTTCCATTTGTATGGTCGGATGAGTGCGAAGAAAGTTTTCAGAAACTCAAGACTTTGTTGACTACCGCACCTATCCTTACCTTGCCAGTGGAAGGTAAGAACTTCATTGTCTATTGTGATGCATCCTATTCTGGTTTGGGTGCAGTGCTAATGCAAGAGAAGAGTGTGATTGCTTATGCTTCAAGACAATTGAAGGTGCATGAACGTAACTATCCGACCCATGATTTGGAATTGGTCGCGGTAGTATTCGCATTAAAGCAATGGAGGCACTATTTATATGGGGTTAAGTGTGAAGTCTATACGGATCATCGTAGCCTACAGTATGTCTTTACTCAGAAAGATTTGAACTTGAGACATAGGAGATGGATGGAACTACTGAAGGACTACGACATCACTATTTTGTATCATCCGGGGAAGGCGAATGTTGTAGCGGATGCTTTAAGTAGAAAGGCGGGAAGCATGGGAAGTCTAGCTCACTTGCAAGCTTCTAGACGCCCATTGGCTAGAGAAGTTCAGATTCTGGATAACGACCTTATGAGATTAGAGGTAAATGAGAAGGGAGGATTTTTAGCTTGTGTGGAGGCAAGATCTTCCTTCCTTGACAAGATTAAGGGAAAGCAGTTTAATGATGAAAAATTGATCCGGATCCGAGATAAAGTGTTGCAAGGAGAGGCTAAAGAAGCGACAATCGATGGGGAAGGTGTTTTGAGGATTAAGGGAAGGGTATGTGTACCCCGCGTTGATGATTTGATCAACACTATTCTGACAGAGGCTCATAGTTCAAGGTATTCTATACATCCGGGTGCAACCAAGATGTATCGTGACCTAAAGCAACACTTTTGGTGGAGTAGAATGAAGCTTGATATTGTGGATTTTATTGCCAAATGTCCAAACTGTCAACAAGTGAAATATGAACACCAAAGGCCCGGAGGAACACTTCAGAGAATGCCATTCCCGAATGGAAGTGGGAGAGAATTGCAATGGATTTTGTGGTTGGTCTTCCAAGGACAATGGGTAAATATGACTCGATTTGGGTAATTGTTGATAGGTTAACTAAGTCTGCTCATTTCATTCCGGTCAAGGTGACTTACAATGCCGAAAAGTTAGCCAAAATCTATATCTCAGAAATTGTTTGGTTGCATGGGGTTCCACTCTCCATCATATCAGATAGAGGTACGCAGTTTACTTCTAAGTTTTGGAAAACATTGCATGCTGAATTGGGTACTAGGTTGGATCTTAGTACCGCGTTCCATCCTCAGACTGATGGTCAGTCTGAGCGAACGATTCAAGTGTTAGAGGATATGATTCGTGCTTGTGTGATAGAATTTGGTGGTCATTGGGATAACTTCCTACCCTTAGCGGAGTTTTCATACAATAATAGTTATCACTCAAGCATTGATATGGCCCCATTTGAAGCATTGTATGGTAGGAGATGTAGGTCTCCCATTGGGTGGTTTGATGCATTTGAGGTTAGACCTTGGGGTACTGACCTTTTGAGGGATTCGATAGAGAAAGTGAAATCTATTCAAGAAAAGCTTCTAGCGGCGCAAAGTAGGCAAAAAGAATATGCAGATCGAAGGTTAGATTCTTAGAGTTCATGGAGGGTGAACAAGTCTTGTTGAAAGTTTCGCCAATGAAAGGGGTGATGCGGTTTGGTAAAGAGGTAAGCTAAGTCCGAGGTACATTGGGCCATTTGAAGTACTTAAGCGAGTAGGGGAGGTGGCTTATGAGCTAGCCTTGCCCCCAGGGCTGTCCGGAGTACATCCGGTATTCCATGTGTCTATGTTGAAAAGATACCATGGGGATGGAAACTACATTATCCGTTGGGATTCAGTTTTGCTTGATGAAAATTTGTCTTATGAGGAGGAGCCTGTTGCTATTTTAGATAGAGAAGTTCGCAAGTTGAGGTCAAGGGAGATTGCATCCATCAAGGTGCAATGGAAGAATCGACCGGTTGAAGAAGCCACTTGGGAGAAGGAGGCAGATATGCAAGAAAAATACCCACATCTGTTTAAGGATTCAGGTACTCCTTCTCGCCCTTGTTTTTCTTCTTGTGATCGTTTGAGTACGAACGATGGGTAAATTGGTATCTATTGTAACGACCTGTTTAGTCGTTTTGAGCAGCAGATTTTATTTCTGGAAAACTGGCTGAAACGACGGACCCCACGACGGACCGTCATGGTCACGACGGACCATCGCAGGGTCTCGTTTCAAAACACTTAGAAATTCTGAAATTGGGTACTGAAAATCGACTCTCTGAACTTCATGACAGACTTGCAGAACGGACCGTCACAGGCGTGACGGACCGTCACAGACCTTGGTGGAAATTTGGGTCTCTGAACCTTGCGACGACCTGCAGGACGGACCGTCGCAGGCACGACGGCCCGTCACAGGTTGCGTAATCCCAGTCTGGGTCGGATTTCTTTACACGTTTTAAGGGACGTTTGGACTATTCCTACTTTAATTATAAAGTTAGAGGGTTAAGGATTATAAGTCTAATTACTTGGGGGGTTAAAAGAGGTGACCTTAAGTTAATTAGTGGGTTATTATTCCATCTTTCATTCTTAATTATATGCTAATTAGGGTAAAAGAAAGGGGGTTTTGAATAAGAAAACTAGAAAGAACAAGAGAGAGGGAGAGAGGATCAATCGAACGAGAAGAAGAAAAAAGCTTTGGGGAAAATTCTTGCTTGATCACTAGTCTTCGGTGGAGGTAGGGTATGGTTTCTCTTACGATATTCGTAGTAAAACTCTTAATAGCGAATGATATGTATTGATAATATTGTAAACCCTACTA
This sequence comes from Solanum peruvianum, assembly GCA_027705065.1. NCBI lineage: Eukaryota > Viridiplantae > Streptophyta > Magnoliopsida > Solanales > Solanaceae > Solanum > Solanum peruvianum. The sequence continues at coordinate 37,960 of JAKWJD010000876.1, read as the reverse complement.
TGTGCTTGATTTGTATGCTTGCATGAATGTGATTATATAATTGTGATTATATTAAGCATGATGAAGTTATTGAATCCCAAATCTTGATAAAAACCTAATCTCTTGTTAATGATGAGGCCTTGGTATAAAAGAAGGCGTGAGGAACTAAAGTAATGAGATTAATGATGCCTTGGTAAGAAAGAAGGCTTGATGAATTGATAGAAGGAGATTAGGGGATCGGAGTGTCACGTTCCGACACATAGAATTAAGGGATCGGGTGTCACGAATCGACACGTAGTATTAGGGGGATCGGGTGTCACGAACCGACACGTAGATTTAGGGGATCGGGTGTCACGAACCGACACGTAGATTTAGGGGATCGGGTGTCACGAACCGACACGTAGATTTAGGGGATCGGAGTGTCACGTTCCGACACATAGTAGTAGGGGATCGGAGTGTCACGTTCCGACACATAGTAGTAAGGGATTGGAGTGTCACGTACCGACACAAGAGGATTAAAGATGTATGAGGGAGCGGAGTGTCACGTACCGACACAAGAGAAATAAAGATAATGAATCTTGAAAGATGTTAATATACTCAATCTAATGAATCTAATTCCCAAATGAGTATGGTATTGAGGCTTGAGTCCTCATGTGTGAACTTGACGGTAATTGTTGTTGCTACATGTTGAGTATCATAGTTGATTTTATAATATTACTTGATATATATTGTCTTCTATTTTGAGTTGGCCGATGATATCTACTCAGTACCCGTGTTTTGTACTGACCCCTACTTTTATGTTTTCTTCTTTGTTATTTGTGGAGTGCAGCAAACGTGCCGTCGTCTTCGACTCAACAGTAATTCAAGCCAGTCTTTACTACATCGGAAATTCAGGGTGAGCTATTGCTTCTAGCTTGGACTGGATCTTCTTCTTCAAGTCTTGATGCCTTGAACTTCCGGCATGGACTAGCTTCTTATGTATTTTTAGCTTCTTAGATAGTTTTAGTTAGTAATTTGATCATAGATGTTCTTGTGATGATGACTTCCAGATTTCGGGGAATAATAGTTATTGAATTGGTTTTTATTAATGAGTTTAAGTCTTCCGCATTATTTTCCGTTGATATATGTTGAAATGTTAAGGTCTAGATTGGTTGGTTCGCTCACATAGGAGGGTAAGTGTGGGTGCCAGTCGCGGCCCGGTTTTGGGTCGTGACATTACACCATCTCTAATCATAAAATTATATATATATGCAGTACACCTAATATGATAATTATCACCATAGAAAGGACAAAGTGTAGGTTTTAAATATTCAACAACATTATTACTTGAAGCATTATCTAAGGTTATACTACTTATTTTATCACATATTCCATAACTTTGTAAAATATCTAAAATAGTTTGAGCATTAGAACTATCGATTTTTTGCATTTGACAACATTTATAACCTAAAATTCTTTTTTGCATATACCAATTTTCATCAATCCAATGTACAGTAACAGTCAAATAATCGTTACCGTTTACACTACCACCCATATCAGAAGTAATAGCAATTTTACAAGTATTATAATAAAATAAACAACAAAGATATTGAAAATGTTGTGCATGATAATCAAATACAGCCTTTTTTATTGTATTATATACAAATAGAATTATAATGTATAAAATCGTGATTTTCAGCAAAACTAAATGGCAAACCCATAACACATATCATTTTATCTAGTTCTTCAATATCTTTTTCTATACTATATGAAAGTGGTAAACTAGAGCCAGAAACATTAGACGGATTTAATTGTGTTTGTACCATGTTAGAGTCGCCTACTCCTACATTTTCTGGAAGGAGGGTACCTTTTTTTTTAGCTTCCGCTACCGCTTTAGAATGCAAAAAATTATTTTTAGAACAAGACATTGAATGACTACTCAAATGTCCCGTCCCTCCAGATTTACCAACAGTTTTATGATTTAATCTATGTTTACATTAATTACAAATAGCTTGTGTTTTATCTTCGTTTGTGTCATAAATGCCAAACAATCGATATTTAGCACGTTCTACCTTAGGCCTAGGATGTACGGGGGGAACAGGGGCAGGACAACGAAAGGGAGCGGGACTGGGAGTATTAGTAGCGTAGGTGGCTCAGTTTTCATCATCATCATCATCATCAAAAGTAGGCGTATCAGCATAATTATCAATATCATTATCATTATCATTATCACTAGGCAAATCTGATATGCTCAAACTTACTTCTCATATAAGAAGTAAAGCAGTCGTATCAAGTAAAGAACCCAACTAATGAGGTTAGGAGCGTTCCCACGAGGAAAATAGTTCAGACTTAACTTCAATCTATTATTACTATTATTTAGTCAATTATTTTCTTATAAAACAAAGACAATAAAAGGGGGGTTTTATTTCTAAATGAATGAAAATAATTAGCTAAATTAAAGTAGACAACTAGCAGATTCAAATGTTTGAGTTTAATCAATTAATAAAAGTAATTAGGGTTTACGTGTTCCCCACAGGTTCCTAACTTGATAATTCTAATTATAACAATTCTTTCCTAGTATCTTGCATGCAAAGTGATAAGTTATGTATTTCTAAATCCTTGGTCCGGCATCTAGAAAATTTTACTTTGCACCTTGGTCCACTACGTGTGTTGCTATACTAACCCTTACCTTTACCTCATATTAAGCATCGTATTCGATATTTGACTAAGTTATTACATCGTACCAATCAATACTAGCCAATTAGATAGTATACACTAAATCTATGTTGATAATTCTTTTCCTATTATCTACCTCCTTGGTCCGACAAGTAGCATTAAGACGAGTTTTAACGTTGGTCATCGTTAAAAAGACTTATAAGCGAAAGAATTATTAATACATGCAAGACACTATTCTAGAATTGTTATTTTAGTTAGATTTTATCTTATTATTCACCCATTGTTCCCACAAACCTAGTTATGGAGTTTAGTTACTCATACTCATAATCACAATATTCATATATATATAATATATGAATTCATGCACTTACTTCAATCAGAAAGAATAAAATCCTAAAATTTACTTGATTAATCGATAAAATCACCAACAATCAACTCTAGAGAAAATTTTAACAATCCAAAGTGTAATAATCAAAATAATCTCTTCACAAAGAATCTAACATAAAAATGTCTAATAACCAAGAGTCTAACTATAAGAGAGTCTAATAACCAAGAGTCTAACCCCAAAAATGAGGTTTTGTGAACTATTTATAAAAAACAAAAACCTAATCAAAGAAGGACTCTATTTGCTGAAAATATGTCAAAACGCTATTGGGTCGACGGACCTCGCGACGGGTCATCGTGGTCATGACGGGACGTTATGGACTCCGTCATCTCATACTTTGTAAATTCTTCTGTTGCTCTCTTCATTACCCTCGACGGCATGTATGACGGATCGTCACAGGCACAACGGTCCGTCGAGGGTCTCCGTTCCATAACACTTGAACTCTTAGAATTTGGGTACTGGACTACTTCTCTGATAATCACGACGAACCAGCAGGATAGACCGTCATAGATACGATGGTCCGTCATGCACTTCGTAACCCCATACTTGGTCAGACTTCCCCATCTTTCTTCAGCAACTTCACTACGATGCCACCTACAGACCGTCACTGGCACGACGGACCGTCACTCAAAAACTTTCATGTTCATCTTTAAACAGATTTTCTGCAAATAAAGAGAAACTTACATGAAAATTAATACAAAAAGGCTTTTGGACACACACTAAAATTAAGAGAAAAGTATTAAAAATATTGTGAAACCTCGGTATATCAACACCCTCAATTTAAATTCGTTGTTTGTCGTCAAGCGAAGCACTATGACCCACTACAAAATCTTTGTACAATAGTATCCATGTTTTATCTTTCGCAATCATTTAGCTATCAATCCCGATCAGTCTCATCATATTTATGCATGTTATCACTATTAGGTTTGAATTATGTGGAATCAGTCCATGACACAGACTCACCACGCACTGACACCTATCCTCTTCAATTTCTCACCGAGGTGCTAATATTTCTGGTATTGCAACTAGTGTCCTCACTTCAAAACAACATCCTCATTTTTCACACAATGATTTCAGTTTGGGTATAAGGATTACTTTTCAACACACACTCTCAGAACAAATTCACAACTCATTCATACATATTGCCATAAGCTTGCCCTTATTTTCACTACTTTAAGTTCGCTATACAACTCTTAGGATTACGATAGGACTTTCTTAGCTTGTAACATAGGCTTAGGGTCAGGTATGGTATATTTGGGTATACTTTAGTGACTTTTTACCCTCCTTGACATATCGGCTAAACATTGTTGACACCCAATTTCGACCCTCCCCGGTATAATTAGTTCTCGAGCTTCGTAAATTTCCAAACAATTTAAAATAATTAGTTTTATAAATTTTACGATTATTTCTCAAAATATTTTAAATTTTAGTAAGTATTCTATTTAGCTAATTTAGTTTAAATTATGGTTATATTTGAATCACTATTTTACAATTTAAATAATTATATTACTAAATTAAAGATGCTCGTCGATTAATTAATACAAATTCGTTTTATTTAAGGTTTAGCCAAATTTATTATATTAACTCAATTTGGCCATTTATTAAATCTAACCCATCTTCCAACTTGACTTAGTTTTGGGCCATTTACAAAATTTCATTTTTTTCAAATTCAGGCCCACTTTTAATTCCAGTAGCCCATTCCCATTTCCAGCCCACTTCCTTCTATTCTCTTTCCTTTTCAGACTAAAGGCTCAATTCCCTTTTCCTTTTACCAATTTTAAAGCAACCCAAATCCAGGCCCAATTTTTTTCCAAATCCAAATTCTTAAGATTTCAACAGCCCACTTTAATTCCCCGACCACCTCAGCCGACCCATTCCTTTTTTTCCCTTTCCCTCCAAACCTTAACCCCTTGAAGAGAATTCAGAATTCAAAATTTAAACAAGTTTCCCCCTCTTTTGGCCCTAATTTGGCTTATAAATATCCCCATCTTCTTCATTGTTAAGGGAGGGAAGGAGGGGCCTTTTTTTTTTTGGAAAATTTCATCCTTTTCTCAGAAATTTTGTGCAAGAAATATTGATAGCATAAAATACACACATGTAGGATATACGTAGGTGTCCAAGTTTAACGTCAAGCTTGGGTGTTCGCTGCCTCCCCTGCTCGTTTCGTCTTCAGCTCGCTGCCCCGAAGGAGGTGAAATCCTTTTTTTTCTTTCTTTCTTTCTTCTTTTTAGATGTTGTCATTCAACCTTGCTATTATTATTTTTTGTTTTGTTTTCCTTTTTTGTGTGACATCGATTCGAGTCCACTTTGGACTCCATTCTCGCATTCCTCCGAGTTGCACAAATCCTCGAGTCAGAACTTTTCAAAGTCTAGAAAGCTAAGCTGATTTGCAGTCTGAAAACAACAAATATAATGCTGTAAAAATGGTTTACAAGTGTTGCAGAAAGCTGTATATCAGCTATATACACAGTGTATATACTGATATACAGGTCGGAAATGCACAGGAAATCTAAGTTTGAAATCTGGGTTTTAGCAGAGAAGATATGCTGCTAAAAGGGAATTATCAGCTTTCATGAGTTGAAAAACAGGTTGATATACAACCTGTATACACTGATATACAGAGACGACATACTATAAATATGTGTAAAAAATACGAATTGCAGGTTAACATACAGAGACGTCAATTTAGATGAAATGCGTAAATAGGCAATGAATACGTACATAGGATACAGCCCATATACATTGGTATACATCTTTTGGGCGACGATATACAATTGTTAAACAGATTTTAAAAATGATACAAGTACAAATACGCAGATATAATATGGGAAATACAATGAGAATAGCAAGAGATGCATATTCAAACAAAATATGCAGGTCTCAAACATCCAAAATGGATTGAATATACATTGTATACAACAGTATACATCATTCGTATACAATGGCTCTTTTCAGGAAATGGGCCAGAGCCATTTTCAGCAATTTTTTTAACAGGCCCAAAAGCCAATGTTTGTTTTGCGGGATTTTTAAATGAAAAAATAACTTAAATAACAACTATAAGTTTTATATTCTCTAATTTTCCCTTCTTTTTTTAAATATTACATAATTCCTTTTTTTTTTTTAATTTAGTAGAAGTGTATAGATACATAACATTCTCTCTCCTATAATACACAATTACCCATTTTAATGCCTATTTTTTCTCCATTAAAAACACTCAACCTTTTAAATCAGTTTTTGGATTTTGAATTTTTTCCATTTAAACCTCAACCTTTTAAATCAGTTTTTTGATTTTGAATTATTAATTTTAATTAATTTTAAAAAAGACCAAATTTTGAAATTTCAAAAATCAAGACAACTTCTCTTAACTTCTCCCGTTTTGTTCTTACCTCATCAAGTTTCAGTTCTTTTTTTTCCATAATCATCTTCTTTATCTTAAAGATTACTTACTCCGCCATTGCAACTTCAACGTAAACCCACATGCTTAACAACTCCCAAAAATAAAAACCCTAAACCCCAAGTTCAGTTACCGAAGAAACAAATTCCAATCAGAGGAAAGATTAAAGGAACAACCAAAAAGCAGATGAATTTGGTAATCTTCTGTTCTTGGAGGCAAGCAGATGAAAATGAACGGTCACCTTACAAAAGGTTCAAATGATATATATTATATATATAATATATATATATTATATATATATATATATATATATATATATATATATATATATATATGATATTCACTTTCATAAATCAGTAAGGTATTAGTTGTTTAGTTGATGTACTGATACATGTTTTTGAAAATTGTTATAATGTATCATTCACAAAGTTTAATAAATGTGTGCCATCCACTGTACATGATGATACATATAGAATCAGTGTTGTATATTGTTTAGTCGATGTTCTGATACATGTATTAGATATGTATCACATGTTATAATGTTTTAGTTAATTCACTGATACATGTAGTAGACATGTATCACATGTTTTTCATGTAGTATGAATTTCTGAAAACTGAAACCATGTATCAGTAAGTTATTAGTTGTTTTATTTAGTATTTATATTTCAATATCGTTATAATTTGCTGTTTTATTTTCAAATTGCAGCCAATTTTAAAAAGATACCAACACATCCCATAAGGTTTGCTGTCAATTTTAACAACAATTTCCTAAAGGACTTTGAAAAATATATAGGGGAGAATGTTATCCAAATGTTTAATGATCTGTTACCTTATACATAGGGGGGAATGTTATCCAATTACGTGCTGATTTTATGGTGATTAATGATCTGTTACCTTAAATTAAGCTGTTTTAGTAACAACATTAATTGTACCGTTTTTTTTGCCATTTTTTTCTCAACAGTTTAAACTTACCATGTATCATTTACCATGTATCACTAGAGTCTCTAAAGTATCACGGAACAACAAATTTAAGGAATTTTTTTTAAATACTAATTTGTCGGGACAAATGTAATTATTGAATTTACACTATGGGATTCCTTAAATTTTTACTTTTTAAATTGTTAAAAAGGGCCCAATTTAAATGATTTAGTTAGGACAGGTGGGCCAAAGCCCAATTGAATGAATTTGGGCAATCAAGCCCAAGTTCAAATATTTTTTTATTATTTGTGTGAGTTGATTAATTTTGGTAGAATTTTTATAATCTTCTAAAGGGTAGCCATTTTGCTATTTTAGTTTACTAGTTTTATACTCATTTTGTTTTGTCACCATTTAGTTTTCCTTAGATTAATTCTCTCGAAAATATCTCCCTTTAGAAATAAAATAAAAAAATGAAATAAAAAATATTAAAATAAATTTTCTCTTTATTTAACTAAAAATTTTATTTATAAAGTCATTTAGTCAAATCACCGGTCAACCGCGAGTTAGCGGGCATCCCGAGGGCCTAACACCTTCTCGGGATGTACATTGAATTTTGAACCTTTTTCAATTGATTTTATGTGGGTTTTTTTAATCTTTTGGAATTTTTTCTTGATTTTATCAAAAATCAAGTGGCGACTCCGTAATTTGGAAAGTCGATTTTCTTAAAAAATAAGATTAATTAATTTTTTTCGAAACCTAGTCATCTTCACCATTTTTAAACAAATAAAAATATTTTTTTTTAACAAAACAAACATACCTTTTTTATCATTTTATTTCGCCCCAATTTCTCATATTCTTTCACCTTACTACTTTCCCCTCTTTCTTGCTTGTATACGTGACTCTCTTCTTTTCTAGCTTGTATTTATTGTATATATTTTTTATTTCACTTTTCTTTCAACTGGTTCTTGAGTCACTTTACTTTTATTCTTTCTGTCTCTTTGTTCTTTCAACCCCACTTTCCAGAGCCTTTCTCAAATAGCCACCCTCAACTCATGGCTTTGCCATGAGTCAAAGTACACAATACCAAAAGTTTGGTCAAGTCCATGAAAGGGTTGTTTACTGCATTATTCACCCTCACTTATTCCTTTGGCATAAGCTGAGGTGCACATGTCCAAGAAAAAGACCAGGGCCAACACATTATTCCCAGAAAAGATCAGTTGAGATTAAAAAGAAAGGTCTAGTTTAAGCTCAAATCATTTGGATCAAAGAAGGATTAATTTCATTTGTTTTTTTTTATTTATTTAGGCTAAAAATGGGCTATATATAACAAGGTTCTATGATACTTTCCTAATTGTCTATTACAGCTTACTTTTAGTAGGACTAACCCAGGCAAGTTCTAGCTCAGTACAAATAGTGGACTATTCAAATCTTCCTCACACTCACTTGACATCTCATTACTCTACCAGATTATCAGACACCTAGTTCAAATTTTACACTTAGAGTCATGCAGTGGTGTATCTCTATGTCATGCTTAGAGTTACACATTTATCAATTACTATCCCTAGTCATGCATCATTTTCATTTCATCGGGATATTATTTTAGCCATCATGCTTCAGAGTTAAACTATGTACATAAGATATAGACATGCCAGTTCAACAATAAAAATAATCAGTCTCTTGGGGAAAAAGAACACAGGCAATAAAACCCCAAAAGAGGATAGTGAATTGGGCTACTCAGACTTACCCTAGCACTCACTTTCCATTTACCCCACCCCCAACAAAAAGACATGCAATTGTCCCCAATGCATAAAAAAAATTGAAATACGAGAGTGGTAGGTGAAGCAAACCTGGGGCGCAAAGCTGATACACTCAAACTTACTTCTCAAATAAGAAGTAAAGCGGTTGTGTCAAGTAAATAACACAATTAATGAGGTAGGGATCGTTCACACAAGGAAAATAGTTCAGACTTAACTTCAATCTATTATTACTATTGTTCGGTCAATTATTTCTTGCAAAGCAAAAATGATAAAAGGGGGGTTTTTTATTTCTAAATAAATTAAAATAACTAGTGAAATTAAAGGAGACGACTAACAACTTCAAATGTTAGAGTTTAATCAACTAATAAAAGTAACTAGGGTTACGTGTTCCCCGCAGGTTCATAACAGATAATTCTAACTATAACAATTCTTTCTAAGTATCTTCCATCCAAAGTGATAAGTTATGTATTTCTAAATCCTTGGTCCGGTATCTAGAAAATTTCACTCCGCACCTTGTCCGGCAACGTGTGTTGCTATACTAACCCTTATCTTTACCTCAGATTAAGCATCGTATTCGATATTTGACTAAGTTATTACCTCGTTCCAATCAATACTAGCATATTAGATAGTATACACTAAATCTATGTTGATAATTCTTTTCCTATTATCTACCTCCTTGGTCCAGCAAGTAGCATTAAGGCGAGTTCTAACGTTGGCCATCCGTCAAAAAGACTTCTAAGCGAAAGAATTATCAATACATGCAAGACACTATTCTAGAATTGTTATTTTAGTTAGGTTTTACCTCATTATTCGCATATGGTTCCCACAAACCTAGTTATGGAGTTTAGTTACCCATACTCATAATTACAATATTCAAATATATGATATAAGAATTCATGCACTTACTCCAATGAGAAAGAGTAAAATCCGAAAGTTCGCTTGATTAATCAAAAAAAATCACCAACAATGAATTACTGAAATTAATTGAAGAACAAAGATTCTCCAAAAGTGTAACAATAATCCTCAAATCTAATCCACAAAAGAAGCTCAAAAATCAAGAGTCTAACAAAGAGTCTAAAAATAATCAAGGGTCTAACCTCAAAAATGAGATTTTTCGAACTATTTATAAAAAATAAAAACCTCATTAAATAAGGACTCTATTTGCTGGAAATCTGTCAAAACGCAACTGGATCGACGGACCTCGCGACGAATCATCGTGGTCACGAAGGACCGTCATGGACTCCGTTGTCCCATACTTATGCAATTTCTTCTGTTGCTCTCTTCATTACCCTTGACGGCAGGTATGACGGATCGTCACAGGCACAACGGTCCGTCGAGGGTCTTCATTCCAAAACACTTTAACTCTTGGAATTTGGGTATCGACACTACTTCTCTAATCATCATGACGAACCAGCATGATGGACCGTTATGGCTACGACGGTCCGTCACGCACTCCGTAACCCCACACTTGGTCAGACTTCCCCATCTTCCTTCAGCAAGTGCACTACGATGCCACCTACGGACTGCCACGGGCACGACGAACCGTCACAAGCTCCGAAGGTGGTACTTTTCTGTATTTCTCGCTCAAAAACCTCTGCATTCATCTTTTAGACAGTTTTCCTGTAAATAAAGAGAAACTTACATAAAAATAAGCACAAAAAGGATTTTGGACCCACTAAACATAAGGAAAAAACATTAAAATACCGTGAAATCACGGTATATCAACACCCTCAACTTAAATTCGTTGTTTGTCCTCTAAGACGCACTATGACTCAATACAAAATCTTTATACAATAGTATCCATGTTTTATCCTTCGCAATCATTTGACTATCAAATCCCTATCAATCTCATCATATTTATGCATGCTATCACTATTAGGCTTGAATTATGTGGAATCAGACCATGACACAGACTCACCATGCACTAACACCTATCCTCTTCAATTTCTCACCGAGGTGCCAATATTTCTGGTATTGCAACTAGTGTCCTCACTTCAGAACAAAATTCTCATTTTTCACACAATGATCTCAGTTTGAGTATAAGTATTACTTTTCAACACTCACTCTCAGAACAAATTCACAACTCATTCATACATATTGCCATAAACTTGCCCTTATTTTCACTTCTTTAAGTTCGCTATACAATTCTTAGGATCACGATAGGACTTTCTTAGCTCGTAATATAGGCTCAGGGTCAGATAGGGTATATTTAGGTATAGTTTAGTGACTTTTTTTCCTTCTTGACATATCGGCTAAACATACCACTTTTAATCATTTTATCTCGCAAGTTTCTCATATTCTTTCACCTTGCTATTTTCCTTCTTTCTTCATTTGTGTAAGTGACTCTCTTCTTTTCTTGCTTGTATTTCTTGTATTTTTTTTATTATTTTTTTATTTCAACTGATTCTTGAGTCACTTTACTTTTGTTCTTTCTCTCTCTTTGTTCTTTCAACACCACTTTCTAGAGCATTCCGCATAATAGTCACCCTCAACTCATGGCTTTGCCATGAGTCAAAGTACACAATACCCAAAGTTGGGTCAGGGCCATAAAAAGGGTTGTTTACTGCATTAGCCACCCTCAACTTATGCTTTTGTCATAAGCTGAGGTCCACATGTCCAAGGAGGGACCAGGGCCAACACATTATTCTCAGAAAATATTAATTTGGGTGAAAAAGAAAGGTCTAGCTTAAGATCAAATCATTCGGATTAAAGAAGGATAAATTTCATTTGGTTTTCTTTTATTTAGGCTAAAAATGGGCTATATTGAATAAGAGCCTATGATCCTTACCTAATTGTCTATTACAGCTTACTTTTAGCAGGACTAACCAAGCAAGTTCTAGCTCAGTACAAATAGTGGACTATTCAAATGTTCCTCACACCCACTTGACATCTCATTACTCTACCAGATTATCAAACACGTAGTTCGAATTTTAGACATAGGGTCATGCAGTTGTTTACCTCTATGTCATGCTTAGAGCCACACATTTATCAATTACTATGCTTAGTCATGCATCATTTTCCATCATGCTTCAGAATTAAACTATGTAGCACAAGATATAGACATGCTGGTTAAATAGAAAAAGTAATCAGTCTCTTAGGGGAAATAGAACACATGCAAGAAAACCCCAAAAGAGGATACTGAATTGGGCTACTTAGACTTCACCCTAGCACTCACTTTCCATTTACCCACCCCCAAAAAAACACATGCAATTGTCCCCAATGCATAAAAAAAATTGATATACAAGAGTTGTAGGTGAAGCAAACATGGAGCGCAAAGCGCCGACGATCAGCAAGCTGGTGGGTCCGGTTCCCCGGAACCCACTACCTCTGTAATCTGGACACCCTCAGTAATGTCCTCAGCATCAACAACACTATCAGAAGTGCCTCCCGCTATCTCCACATTTCTGGAGCTAGACGCCCTAGCAGCTAACTCTACTGCTCTCATCTGACGCGCCTCCTCATCAGCAAGCGAGGCTCTCCTCGCAACCTCCATCTCACGGTGCTCCTTCTTCCGTGCTTGAGCTTCATCCTCCTCTCGACCCCTACGCCTCTTGGCATGCTCTCTAGGGGGATGTGGTGGAATCTCTGAAGTGGCGAATAGGGCCGCCATCACTGTGTCTTCAGCAGGCTTTGCAGAAGGGGCCTCAGACTCAGGCACCCTAGCCTCTAAGATCATATCGATGTCTGCGTGAAGACTGTCGACAGCAGCCTGAAGGGTCGGCACATCCACCTGAGGGGATGGTCGAGATAACACCCCCAACTCAAAAGCGTCCAAGCGCTGATGAACCTCAGCGATCTTCCGTTCTGTGTGCTGGACCATTCTCCGCTCCAAGAGCTCTTCTGCCTCAGCAATAGACCTCTACATCCAAGGTTGGATGTGATGCAAAAGTGTAGCCATCTGTGCCTCCAATTTCTGGACCCTAGCAAGTGGGACCAGAGCGGAGAAAGGGGCTGAGCGAGAGGAGCTCGGGGCAGTGCTATTACCCGGGATAGACTCGACCGGGGTAGTGTCACTGGAAGTCGCCTGCGTAGCCGTGCGGGCTTGTGCTTTCGTATCATCTAGATTGTCACCAAGTGAAGGCAACTCTGGACGGGGCCCTTTGTGTAGAGCCAACTCATTGGCCTAATGCCTGATGAGGCCGATATCAACAGTGCCCAGCGGGGTCTTGAGCTGATCAACGTGCTATATATGCATACATGTGGACCTGCATAGAGAAAATATCATGCACGGGAAAAGGTAAGTAGTTGTGACCTTAAAAGCCTTCTCGTGCATGACTGCATGTAAAAGTCAAGCAAAATCCACCTCAAAACCGGCTATCATCGCCGCCATCAGTACTGCTCGATCCCATGTGACTATATTATCAACGGCTATGAAAGAAAGGCAGTGGCGGACAATCAACTACAAAAACATCACCGTGAAGGTCAGGTTAGCCTTCTTGATGGCTCCCTTGGCTCGGTCACCCAGTCAGCACCCTCTCCATAAACGGACAAGTGCAGGGCCATCCACCTCTTGGTGGTCTCTCTCAGCGATGGGTCTCGCAGGAATTGGCCATCTTTGACAATCTGCCATCGGTAGTCAAACTCGGCGGTGAGAGGGGTCCGTTGGCATCAACATTCTCGCCGTATAGATACCAGCGGATGGAAGGTAGGGAGATATCAACCTGAATGCCACATACTCGGACTCTCTCCAGTGGGGCCTGTTTGGTGGGGGCAGCTCGCCTATCAATCTGTGATCTAGAGAGTCGCTACATAGGAGGCGTAGAACTCTCAGACCAACTCTTCACTATAATGTCCCAACGGACGCGCTGTCCACTCCAGTCGATGTCTGGTGAAGATATTGTGGATCTCTGGCATCGTTGGGAGACTTCACATAAGGACCCGTCGCTCCAGTGTAAGTGTTCGAGTCATGACTCTTTTGTCATTCAAGAACTTTGCATCGGAATAGACTTGATATTGCCCGTCGACACAGCACCGGTTAGGGTGGTCGGTAACCGGGGTGAGAGCACGAGTCGGTGAACCGGGTGTGGATTCCGAACTGTCAGCCTCATCAGACGAGGCAGACTGTGCAGCGGTGGCGGGTGCAGGGACCTCAGTAGATCCGGAGTCTTCCTCCGACCACGAAACTCCTAAGGAGCCAGCGCTCATTCTTCATTATTAGCTGACCCAGAAGGTGTGCCGATCAGTGTGTGCTCCTCATCAGACTGGGAGGCAGTGACTATGCCGGATGCCACTTTTTTGGGTGTGGCTCTGGCAGCACGTGCAGCTCGGGATGGGGTTGAAGTGCCTAGGGGCACATACTCGGGATCACGCTCATCATCAGAGCCAATGACCAGGCGGGCAGATGGGACGACAGAGTTCGATCGCCCGCGTGCGTAGACTCGATCTTGTTTTGGTGTCATAATAGATAGTACCTGTAAAGAATCAATGTTAGTACTAAAAGGAGCAAACAAGACAAGCAAAACCACACAAAATAAATAAAAGAGTCAAGATGCAATGACATTTCTATAGTAATAGTGAAACACGACGGACCAGGTGACGGCTCGTCGTGAGTACGATAGACCGTCATGGGGTCCGTTATGTCTTACTTAAAAGTATGTTTATGTGGAGACCCCTGAAGGAAAGTCTCTGACAGTTATGACAGATAAGCAGGACGGACTGTTGTGATGATGATGGTCCATCATCGATGTCGGTCGTGGGACACTTAGAACACGTGTGGGGACCCTTAGAAGAGGGGTCTCTGACCGTCATGACGGTTTGTGCAGGATGGATCATCGAGGGTTTGATGGTCCGTCGTAGGTGTCCGTCAGAGGACACTTGGAAAAAGTATGGAGACCCTTAGGAGAGGGGTCTTTGACCATTATGACGGTTATGCAGGACGGACCGTCGAATGTATGATGGTCCGTCATAGATGTCTGTAAGAGGACACTTGGAAAAACTTGGAGACCCTTAGGAACAGGGTCTCTCAACAACCAGAACAGTTGTGCAAGAAGGACCATCGAGGGTATGACGGTTCGTCGTATATGTTCGTAAGAGGACACTTGGAAAAAGTGAGAGAACCTTAGGAATAAGGTCTTTGACAACCATAACAGTTGTGCAGGATAGACCGTCGGGGGAACGAGGGTCCGTCGCATGTGTCCGTTGGTGGACACTTGGAGAAAATTGGACAGTGGGGTGTTGGGGAAGTTGGAACGGACCCTATGACGGTCCGTCGCGGGTACGACAGTCCGTCATCGGGGTATCGTTCTATCATTCAGTGACAGAACTGAGGATGCCACATTCATCCTCTGTGACTCACATGGAATACTTAGTGTTAACCTATACGTTTCTACCCAAATACCTAGTAAACTAGCAATGCTAAAACACCTATTTCTAGAGTTTTAACAAGGAAAATTAATGATTTTCAACCTAGGTTAGACAAAATTGGATCAACGAATGAAGACCCATCAATAAGAACTAGGTTAATACTAATTGAAAAACAAAAATGCAATGTAAATGGGTAGAAATCAGAGACACATACCTGAGAGCAGGAGAAAGACAAGCAAGTGAGGCACTTGGTTAGCAAGAACAGAACCACAACAGCAGACTCCAACTAGTAGAGAGTGGTTTTTAGAAATTGGGGAATTCGGGGAAATGATCGGTTGAAAGAGAGGTAGGAAGTGGGAAGTTTAAAAGGGAGGGAATGGGAGAAAGAGGGAAAGAAACCGTTCAAATGAAGGGGTGGGGGGTTTTATAGGTTGAAAATTTTTAAAAGTTCCCAGCCGGGTCGGGACGGGTACGCTCATTGATGACGCGATGAGTCTCTGACGAAGGTCCGTCGCAATTGCGTTGGTCCTTCATTGGTTCTGTCGCTTGTGCCCTAGTTTTGAAAATAACTGAAAGACATACCTGGCACGATAGATTCATGCGATGGTCTGTCGCGTTCGTGACGGGCCGTCGATGGGTCCGTCAGTGACTGCTGCAGAGTGATTTTCTGAAGAATTTCCTGGTGATGTGCCTGCAAATTTAAAACCCATTAGTAGAAAATGCTACCATTACTAGAAAGAAAAAATATAAGTATTGGGTTGCCTCCCAACAAGCGTCTGATTTAACGTCACGGAACGACTGAGGACACTTGATTACTCAGCCTTCATCAAGATGGTATGCCTCGATTACTTCATTTGCCGATTCAGTATGCCCAAAATAGAGTTTTAATGTTTCCATTTTCTCCTTAAGCCACACTCCCTCCTTGATTTCTAACTCAACTTCTCGATGAGGGAATAACTGGGTAATCAAGTAAGGGCCAATCCATTTGGACTTGAGCTTGCCCGGAAGACAACGCAACCTAGAACTGTCTAAAAGCACCAAATCCTCAACCATAAACTCTCGTTTTTCACTTTTTAGGTCATTATCCTTCTTCATCTTTCCTTTGTAGGATATAGCAGATACCGATTGGAGCTCACCACTATCCCTCATGGACCTATAAATGTTGAAGGTCGCTTATTCATTGTTCAACCAAAATTTCATCTGCCCCTTTTCCATATCAACTAAGGCTCTACCCCTAGCAAGGAATGGCCTCCCAAGAATAATAGGCACATCAAAGTCGACTTCACAATCAAGGATAACAAAATTTGCTGCAAATATGAACGACTCCACTTTTACTAGCACATCATGGAGTATCGTTATAGGCCTTATCACTGTTCGATCGGCTATCAGAAGTTGCATCACAATGGACTTTGGGTCACCCAAACCCAACTTCTTGTAAATCAAGAGGGGCATGAGATTTATGCTTTCCCCCAGATGACATAATGCTTTTGCAAAATGTAATGACCCGACTGTACAAGGAATAGTGAACGCATCCGGATCTTCTTTCTTTTGAACGAGAGATCTTGTATCAATAGCACTACAATGCTGCATTCTATCATCATCCTTGAAAGTGACCGATCTTTTCTTTGTAACCAGATCTTTCATAAACTTGGCATAAACGAGCATTTGTTCTAGATCTTCTACCAAAGGGACATTGATAGAAAGCTGCTTCAACATTGTTATAAAACGCCGATATTTACCATCCTCGGTCTTTTTCACTAATCTTTGAGGAAAGTGGGTTCTAGGCATGGGAATTACCTTTATAGACACTTCAGCACCTTTTCCAGTATTATCTTCTACTTTACCACTACCCTCTACCGCCTTATCATTATCTTTTATCACCTTTTCTCCTTAGACGGCATAGGTGAGTCAAAGGTCTGCTTACCACTTCAGTGTGCATTTATTTTTCGGATTTGGACTATGTGTGTGTATATATATATATATATAATATATATATATATATATATATTATATAGTGTTGCTAGGAAGAGTGTCCGATTGCCGTGTGTTCAAAGTCGAAGATAATGGGTCATTTGCAACTCGATCTGCTTAATCGATATTGAATGTGTATCGACTTTTTCCCAATATCCGCTAAATCACTCCTTAACTCTTTAATATGCTCATCACTAGCATCGAACCTCCTCATCATTTTGTGCAACATATCCTCAACTAGCGCCATACTATCTCCACCATCCCTAGGAGTAGCATCACAATTTTGAGGAGGGACATAGGGCCCATTCCTATCATTTTAGTTACCGTAGTTACCCCTGTTGAAGTTGTTGTCGCAGTTGTAGTTTCCATCTCGGACATAATGACCCTCACGGTTATAGTTACCATAGTTCCGACCTTGGTTCCCTTGACCTTGGCACCAATTATCCTTATTTGAGCCTTGGGCACTCGGTTGGAACCCTCCGTCTGCTTATTTACTGCATAGGAATCCTCCTCGAATAGCACTCATTATTTGTGGCAGTGGTTTCGACAAGTAGTTGACTGCATTTATCTTTTCTGCACCCCAGTTGACATGTTTTAGTACCACCCAAGCTCAGTTTCATCTGAGCCATTTCTTCACGAATCTCATCTGTGGCTGGGTGTGAGTGGACTGCACTGCGAAGGTATTTCTCCCGGTATCTGACTTCCTAGTACTCCAAGCTTTATTGTTTCGGGAGATTTTCTCTAATTTTTTAGCAATCTAAGCATAAGGACACTCCCCATAAGATCCACCTGCTATAATGTCCAACACAGCTTCATTATTATCATCCTATCCCCGATAGAAGTATTTCTTTAGTGACTCATCATCTATACGGTGATTTAGGACACTTCTCAAAAACGAGGTGAATCTATCCCAAGAACTACTAATTGACTCTCCTTGGTAGTGCCACAAAGTTGTTCACTTTGTCTTTGTGGTTTAGTTTCTTGGAGACCGGGTAGTAGCGTTCTAAGAAAACGTCCCTTAGTTGGTTCCAAGTGAAAAATTGAGTTATAAGAGGGCTCAGTGAACCAAATAGCAGCCTCTCCCGTCAGTGAAAGAGGAAACACTCTTAGCCCTATTACATCCAAGTCCAAGTCAGGCCTCCTTACACAGCTTTTACACATTGCCCTTACCTTAGCGATATGGGCATGTGGATCCTCAGAAGGTAGCCCTGAAAACAAACCTCTAGCTGTGAGCATTTACATCAGGCTACTAGTTACCACAAAGGTGTGGCCAGGTGGTAGAGGGGGTAAGACAAGTGGCCCATCGGAGTCTCCTATATTGTCATAGCCTCTGTAGTATTCTTGGGGACGTGAAGCGGGATTCTGTCCCCTCTGTGGTTTTCACTCGGAGCATCGGTAAAACTGACCATGAACATCAACCGGAGCTGGGATGTTCTAGTTTGGATCATCATCATTAATACCCAAGTTTTGATTCATGTTGCGTAGTGTACGCTCTAATTCGTGATTGTAGGGAAACAAGAGTTTTCTTCCTCTCCGTGTATTTGGCATACAAGGAAGATAGTTCTGCAAGAATCAAAAACAATAAACAAAGTAAAATTAAGAAAATATCGACTAAACTTAGTAATAAATTTAAGTTAATCTAAAAGCTACTTTCCCCGGCAGTGGCGCCAAAATTTGATACGCTCAAACTACTTCTCAAATAAGAAGTAAAGCGGTCTTACCAAGTAAAGAACCAACTAATGAGTTAGGATCGTTCCCCAAGGAAGGAAAATAGTTCAGACTTAACTTCAATCTATTTTACTATTATTTAGTCAATTATTTCCTTAAAAGACAATAAAAGGGGGATTTTTAATTCTAAATGAATGAAAATAATTAGCTAAATTAAAGTAGACAACTAGCAGATTAAAATGTAGGAGTTTAATCAATTAATAAAAGTAACTAGGATTTACGTGTTCCCCACAGGTTCCTAACTTGATAATTCTAACTATAACAATTTCTTTCCTAGTATTTTGCATGCAAAGTGATAAGTTATGTATTTCTTAAATCCTTGGTCCGGCATCTAGAAAATTTCACTCCGCTTTTTGGTCCGGTTATGTGTGTTGCTATACTAACCCTTACATTTGCCTCATATTAAGCATTGTATTCGATATTTGACTAAGTTATTACCTCGTACCAATAAATATTAACCTATTAGAGTATACACTAAATCTATGTGGAGATAGATAATAGGAAAAGAATTATCAATAAATGCAAGACTCTATTCTCGAATTGTTATTTTAGTTATATTTTATCTTATTATTTACCCATGGTTTCCACAACCCTAGTTATGGAGTTTAGTTACCCATAGTCATAAATCACAATATTCATATATATAATATAAGAATTCATGCACTTACTTCAATCAAAAAGAATAAAATCCAGAAATTTACTTGATTAATCGACAAAACCACCAACAATCAACTCCAGAGAAAAGTATAACAATCCAAAGTGTAATAATCAAAATAATCTCTTCATAAAGAATCTAATATAAAAGTGTCTAATAACCACGAGTCTAACTATAAGAGAGTCTAATAACCAAGAGTCTAACCCCAAAAACGAGGTTTTTCGAACTAGTTATAAGTAACAAAAACCTAATCAAAGAAGGACTCTATTTGCTGAAAATCTATCAAAACGCGGCTGGATCGACGAACCTCGCAACGGGTCGTCGTGGTCACGACTGGATGTCATGGACTCCGTCGTCCCATACTTTGCAAATTCTTCTGTTGCTCTCTTCATTACCCTGGACGGCAGGTATGACAGATCGTCACAGGCACAACGGTACGTCGAGGGTCTCCGTTCCATAACACTTGAACTCTTGGAATTTGGACATTGGGACTACTTCTCTTATCATCACGACGAACCAGCAGGACGGTCCGTCATGCACTTCGTAACCCCACACTTGGTCAAACTTCCCCATCTTCCTTCAGCAGCTTCACTACGATGCCACCTACGGACCTTCACTGGCACGACGGACCGTCACAAGCTCCGTAGGTGGTACTTTCTGCATTTCTTGCTCACAAAACTTTCTTGTTCATCTTTAGATAGATTTCCTGCAAATAAGAGAAACTTACATGAAAATTAATACAAAAAAGGCTTTTGGACACACACTAAACTTAAGGAAAAAGCATTAAAAATACTGTGAAACCACGGTATATCAAATCCTCATCAAAATTACCAAATCGACATTGTAAATATTTATGATAAGAATCTTATCGTGAATTACTATCATATTAGAAATCGTATCATCAACATGAGTATAATCATCCGTATTTATTCTTAATATAGTAGATTTTTAGTTTTTGATTTAGAAGAACTACCGGTTTTTGCATTATCGAAGGATGTAAAGTTACACATATTTTTTACACGGTCTAATGCACTTTTTTTACCCTTTCCTTTTTGAACAGTATTTTTATCGAATTCCCTATTCAAAAATTAAACGTGAGATTATATATAATACGAAAAATGTAATGCAAATACTAAATCACAAAATAAATAAATAATTATTTAAATATAAATGAAATGTAAAATAAAAGTTGGAACGAATGTATCGAACATCTACTTAAAAAAGTAGACGTTTATGACCGCCGAAAGCCGAACGTGGAAAGTTGAAAGTTGCATTTTGAAGCTCCAAATCCAATTTCCAAAGTCCAAATAAGGCAACACCTGAATTTAAGATATTATATATAGAGAATTAGAGATTAGAGAGTAGAGAGTTGAGAGAGTAGAAGATGAATAGATGCTTTTGGATTTAAAAGAATGAAATTTATGGGTATTATAAGTAAAAAAATGAGTTAAAGTGTAATTTTTAAAACTTTAGGATATTAAAAAAGTTTGGGGTGGGGTAGGAGTGTAAGTGGCTGAAATTTGGATCAAATAGCCGTTTTGGGGCCCACTAGTCGTTACCCAACGTCTATAAACGGATAGATTTATAAAAAATAAAAAATTGATCGGACCGAACAGGTAACGGACCAGTAATTTCCGGAACTGGGAGGGACCGGTAAATCCCGATTTCCGTCCCGTTACCGGACCCGGAACCGGACCGAACCGGTCTATACCGGAACTAACCGGTAATGGACCGAACCGGGACAGACCGGACCGGTAACCGGGATTTACCGGTTCCGCTGCCATACTTACTCATAACACAAACGGCTAGGGAAGACATTAACTATCCAAATGAAGAAGCTGTTCGCAAAACACAAGAATGCATCTTCAGCAAAATTGTTCATCATGTCAATCAGCAAAAATGATATTGCTAGAAATTTAGCATCGTCACTCACTGCATCAACAACTCCAGAAAGCACCAGATACAAGCTAAAGCAAGTCATGACACAGGAAGACTAAGGGTATTCTCTCGACGTGACTTCCAAAGCAATATTCAACAATAAATTCAATTGATTTTTATCAATTGATACATACTGTCATCAGATACAAAACATACATCACAAACTTTAAAATATATGAAACCCAAAGAAAAATGTTGCTACACACAGAAGTAGAGTTACTGTTGTGCCTATGGAATTTTTCGAGTCTTTCTTTCTTTCTAAAGTTCTATTCTTTTAACATTATGTTACGATTATACTAATGTTTTGCCTTTGTCTTTTATGTTTGTTATATTTGGTTGCATAACCCTTTATACTATTTGGGTTCCTTTATATGTAGTAATTTACTTGTTGCCTTTGTCTTTTATGTTTAAATGCTTATAGAAAAGATCACCTTTGAACCTTATACTGTTGTTTTCTAAAGCATCCAGTGTGAACCAATTGAAGTCTTCGTATTTTCATTTTGGTCTTCATTGTCTGATGTCACATACTTGTTGATATTTTGTTGAATACGTACACTTTCATCGTATGTTTTTGGACCAATGTTTCTTAAGAATTTATGCCTAGATTTGAATGAAAACAGGTTGGATATTCACCTTATTCCTAACTAGATAATTAATTATGTGACTTAGCATATTGTTGGGTTTTATTTGCCCTGATTTCTTACCATAAATATTTTTTCCTTTTAGGAAAAAGGTTTGAATTGACTAATCCTTTTTTTGGTAGGAAAAGGTTTAGAACTCTATAAATAGAGGAATGTTCCTTCTAACTTAATTAGCATTCACAATGTAGTTTTAAGGCTTTGAGAGTTTTGGTTAGAGGGAGAATTTGTGAACCTCTCATGTATTCGAGTGAATTGGTTGAGGTTGTTTCCTCTGTATTTGTACTCTATGTTTATAGTGGATTGCTCATCTCCTTTGTGGACGTAGGTCGATTGAACGAACCACGTTAAATCTTTGTGTCTTTTGGTAATTTCTCGTTGTCTTCTTACTCGTGGTCTTTCCAGGTTTGCTTTGCTAGCTTCCGCGTTCACACCTGCTTATTTCGATCCTACAAGTGGTATCAGAGCCAGATTCAATGATGGAGTCAGGTTTAGTGGTTCGATAATCGATAATTGAAACCAGGTTCAAAAGAGGTGTTCATCTTGACAGGTGTAGTTCTAGCCGCAACCTTTTTGACAGTAATGAAGATTTTGTTGAGAAATTGTTTTGAGAGGTTCTCTGTGTTGGGACATAAATTTTGCAGAGGAGATTATGGAGAGGAGAAGCAAGCAAATTGTTGAAGATAAGTAAAGAAGGTGGAAAAATTTATTTTGTCAGAAATTCAGGCCAAGGGGGAGATTTGTTGGGTTTTATTTACCCTGATTTCTTACATAAATAGGTTTTCCTTTTAGGAAAAAGGTTTTGAATTGACTAATCTTTTTTTGGTAGGAAAAGGTTTAGAACTCTATAAAATAGAGGAATGTTCCTTCTAACTTAATTAGCATTCACAATGTAGTTTTAAGGGCTTTGAGAGTTTTGGTTAGAGGGAGATTTGTGAACCTCTCATGTATTCCGAGTGAATTGGTTGAGGTTGTTTCCCTCTGTATTTTTACTCTCATGTTTATAGTGGATTGCTCATCTCCTTTGTGGACGTAGGTCGATTGACCGAACCACGTTAAATCTTTTTGTCTTTTGGTATATTTCTCGTTGTCTTCTTACTCGTGGTCTTTCCAGGTTTGCTTTGCTAGCTTCCGCGTTCACACCTGCTTATTTCCGATCCTAACACATATATCTTTCAGCACATTATTTCCTCAACAACTAATGTTATTATCAATATAGTATATCCTGCTTTTTTTGCAATACGGCTGGCACCACCCTTTTGTCTACTCAACTACAAAAAATGTTGACGGCACAGACTTTTGTTGCTACTACTTCTTGCAAATTGTCAGGTACTTAGACCTTTACAGTCACCATCCACATTTACTCTTATCCATCACTACACGCTAAATCATCTTTTCCTCTTATTTCACAGATACTTTCTTTCGATGAATAATGTGAAATAATGGTCAAAATGCAGCCGTCAAAATGCTGCATTATGTAAATATAGTAGCAAGTAAATATCTGTTGTTCATCTTGTATGCCAAACATACTTAGAACAATACTTTGAACATCTTTGTAAGACAACAAAGTTTAAGAACATTTTCATAACTAGAAAATTAAAAGTATTAGTGAAATTAGAATCAAAAACAGATTTTAAAAAAAATATACGAAATATTTTTTTAAAGAAGAATTGTTGCTAATATGTGTCTAAAGAATCTTATTGATTTCAACAAACTTTGCAGAAATACGAAGTTATCAAGATTAATAAACCAGTGAAGAACAAAAGAATAGAAGAACTGAAATTAATTCACAATATCAAAAATTTGTAAAACAGTACCAGAATCTGGAAAATTTTTAATAGGAAAAAGATCAAGTCCAGTGAACTCACAGTGTCCCCCTTAAAAAAATTATTCCCTCTAGTATCCGAGGTTTGATTTGGAATATGACCTCCCAGGGTAAAATGATCTCAATCACCAGAGTATAGATACCAAAAACTCCAGAGTCAGCGAACCACGCAACACTAGTAAAGTACACTTAGAATAATAGATTTAGTAGTTGAAGAAGAAATCCATGAATTCTATATTAAAATGAGAGGAAATCCCTCAATTTATAGAAAACAAAGGGTAGTGCGAAAAGGTTCTTATTGTGTCTTACCGGAAAGGTCACAAACCTTTGGAAAAGTCACAATCTTTCAGAAAAGTCGTCAACTTTCATAAAAGTCACAACTTTCCGAAAAAAGTCACAACTTTTCATAAAAGTCGCAACTTTTCGTAAAAGTCACAACTTTTCATAAAAGTCGTAACATTTCACAAAAGTACAACTCTTCATAAAAGTCGCAACTCTTCATGTTCCATTCACACCTTTTTAAAACCCAACAATATCTAATACAAGCGATGTATAGACTATCCTTACAGTCAACTCACAAAAATATTGAAACGTTGAGCCCGTGCTTGCACGGGCAACTGTTACCTAGTATGTACATATACATATACATACATATATGTATTATCAACTCGCCACCCACTGAACCAAATGACTTCGTGGTGTGGTGGAAGTAAGTCATCATTTCGGTGTGGAGGTTACAGGATTGAATTCCAATGATTATTTTTTATGTATAGAAAAAAAGTTCGCACTACGCAATAGTCACCGTCAACACAAACCATTCGTGCTCTCAGTTGAATGTGGGTGCGATTTGTAATATAGTATTATAATATATAAATGACATTTTATTACTTGTTTGGTTTGTCGTATAGATAGCAAGAACAAATAATTTTGATCTTGATTTGATCGATGAATTTACTCGGCACCCCATAAACTTTATATCTTAGATCCGCGTCTGCAACCAAATATCATATTAATTAGGTGCATGAAAGTGAAACGGAATAAATCACAATTGTTATTGATGTATTATTATATTTTACTAATTAATTTAATAATTTTTTACTTTCTTTTTTTTTTTATTAGTGAATATTTATTAAATGATATAAAAGTTAAAAAGAAGATTTTTCTGCAAATATTTACCCCTCACCCAGTCACCCAGATGCAACTATTTTCTTCTTCTATATTTGAGTTATCAACTCGATATTTTCATAGTTCATTAAAAATTTATTTATTCATTTCATGCTCTCAGTTGATTGTGGTGTGAATTGTAGTATATATGTATAATATATAAATGCCATCTTCTTATTGTTCATATTTTGTTTTTTAGTTTCTCGTATAAATTGGCAAGACAAATAATTTGATCAACACCTAAATCGATTTGATCAATGAGTTTACTTGGCACCCACAAACTTTATATTATAGATCCACTTCTGCAACCAAATATCATATTAATTAAGTGCATGAAAGTGAAATGGAATAAATCAGTAATTGTTATTGATGTACTTTTATGTTTTACTAATTTAATTTAATAATTTTTTACTTTTGTTTTCTTTTTTATTAATTAATAGTTATTTAAAGATAAAAAATTAAAAAGATAGTCTTTTGTTCTTCTGCAAACACAACCCCTCACCCAATTACTCCGATTCAACTATTTTCTTTGGTTATATTTGATATCAACTCGATATTTTCATAGTTCATTAAAAATTTTAACTTTATTCATTTCATGCTTTCAGTTGAATGTGGGTGCGAATTTGTAGTATATATGTTAATATATACATGACATCTTATTACTGTTCATATTTTGTTATTTGGTTTGTCGTATAGTCCGGCAAGACAAATAATTTGATCAACACCTTAATTGATTTGATCGATGAATTTACTCGACACCGACAAACTTTATATCCTAGGTACGCATCTGCAACCAAATATCATATTAATTAGGTGCATGAAAGTAAAATGGAACAAATCAATGCCATTACCATAAATATAATTTACCTTTAAAATACTTTTATTTGTAATCTTAGATTTTAAATAATAGATTTACAAATTTGAAATAATTTAATTTTAAGTTTTAGATTTTAAGTTAATACTATTAATCCAGTATAATAATGATTCAATTTTTATGGTAAATTTTAGATGAAAAAAACAACTTACTGTGGACTGAAAAAAGTTTGTAGATATTAAAAAGGTACCTTCTTATGGAATAATTTTAATATTCATAAATAATAAAATAAAATATAATAATTATACATATACATGTTTTCGAATACAAAAGAAAATTGATAAACATAAATTCTATTTAAATTGATTATTCTATTATAAATTGCAGTCTTAATGACATAAATCAGACCCGTTAACAACAATAAATAAGAGATTTTTCTTCCTTCGTCAATCATCTGCAATAAATTGAGAAAAAAAGGGATAAAACACGCAACACTATTTTACAATCAATATTTATCATTTTGATAGATTTGTATCCTTTATATCAAAATATTAAAAGAATATAAAGTTGTAATTATTGTTCTTATTGCAATAAATGTGTTTATTTTAAAATCAAATTCAAATAATGTTATAATCTTAAATAATTCTAATACTAAAATAAACCGCTGAGGCTCACAATTACTTGAAGTCTGCTAACTTTAATTTCAAGAACAATAGTAACAAAATATTTCAAAAAAATATGTAAAGGTTTAGCTTTCAAAGAAATGCATTAAAAAAGAGTGGAGGAAAATGGGATAATGGGATTCATTTTGTCCTTTAATTATTGTAATCTTTCTTCTTCTTCTTATTCTTCTTTTTTTTTGATTTTTTTAATGTAAGTAAAAATTATTCCTAAATTTTCAAAGTAGATAAATGATAAAATTATAGTGACTATGGGAATAGTTTCTTCTCTGCCTTTAATTAGCTACACAAATGCTGTATTTTGCACAAAACAATTAAAAATTGTAAGAGTGTGTATCTATTTTCTTTATCAATCAAGCTATTGACATAATTAATGTGAAAGATTAGCCTATCCTAATAATGTGAAGACTTACTATATTGTATTACGTATTAGCTAAGCAACATGCAACACCTCTAAAACGACTTAGGAGAAGCCAGAACCTAACACGTGTGTTATGAGGTTCTAAAGTCCTAAAATGGCTTATAATGGTGTTACGATGCAGTGTCTAAATTTTAATGATATTAGGAGGTCAAACGTCCAAGAACGTCCATGACGTTCGAAAGGTTTACCTCGAAACGTGTTTGTGTGTCTTAGTGTGTTTTGACAAGTTTTATGTGTTCGTTTTGGCTAAAATTCATATGAGGGGTTCCTAACTTGTATACAAGTGTATTTAAGTTGGAAACGTCCGGGCAAAACTCCCCAAGGACAAACCAAAGGATCCTTGAGGAGGACCCAATTTGTAGCCAAAAACTGTCAAAATAGTCCCGAACGACGGAGGCAATCGATGCCCAGTAGGTCAGTCGACACCCCGTCGATTGAGGGGCGTAGGTGGGTACTTAGGCTAGGGATCTTAAGATACTATTTGTTGAGTCTCTGACCCAATCGACAACTTGCCAATACGGCTCGTCGATGGGTCTACGATGCGTAGCTTGTGAACTGTCGATTAGACCTGCAGTTTTATGTAGGGTCTCGGCCAAGGCTGGGGGTATTTAGGTAATTCACCTAGCCTTCTAAAAATTAGTTGGGTGGTTCATAAGGGTGTTTTGGATATTTTAAGTGGGTTTATGAGTCTTGAACACTTAGATTAATTCATTATTTCAAAATCAAAACCCAAGACCCCTAAAGAACTTTCTAGAACTCCATTGAAGCTTGAAGGGAGATTGGATCTTGAGGCTTGGTTTCTCCATCAAATCTTCACAATTTTCGTGGTCTAGCATCAATTAAGGTATGGTTTTCATCCTTGAGTCTCTTTTTTACAAGGATCCAATTTTCAAAGTGGTTTTCAAGACTTCTCAAAATATAAATTGTCCTATTTTTATTATCTTCCATGGGTTCTTGCATAAAACGTTTTGAATCAATGTATTATGATCGAATTGATGTTGAATTGATGATTTTAGACTAAAAGTAGAAAATTAAAAGTATTAGCGAAACTAGAATCAGAAACAGATTTTAAAAAAATATATACGAAATATTTTTTTAAAGTAGAATTGTTGTTAATATGTGTCTAAAAAATCTTACTGAATCCAACAAACTTTGCAGAGATATGAAGTTATCAAGATTAATGAACCAGTGAAGAACAAAAGAATAAAGAATTGAAATTAATTCACAAATCTAAAATTGTAAAACACGTACCAGAATCTAGAAAAATTAATAGAAAAAAGATCAAGTCTACTGAACTCACAGTGTCCCCTTAAGGAAATTAGTCCCCTCTAGTATCCGAGGTTTGATTTGGAATATGACCTCCCAGGGTAAAAATGATCTCAATCACCAGAGTAATGGATACCAGAAACCAAACGCGGTTGTCAGCGATCACTCAAGACAGTAAAGTACAATTAGAATACAGATTTAGAGTTGAAGAAGAAGTCCATGAATTCTATATTAAATGAGAGAAATTCCTCAATTTATAGAAAACCAAGGTTGATGCGAAAAGGTTCTTATTATGCCTCACCGGAAAGGTCACAAACCTTTGGAAAAGTCACAATCTTTCAGAAAGGTCGTCATCTTTCATAAAAGTCACAACTTTCCATAAAAGTCGCAACTTTTCATAAAAGTCACAACTTTTCATAAAAGTCGCAACATATCATAAAAGTCACAACTCTTCATTTTCCATTCACACCTTTTTAAAACCCAATAATCCCCCGCATGAATGGGGAATGACTCGAAGACAGAGAAAAGGACAAGTATGTGTACTTTACAAGCAAAAATTAATTGCATCTGGATAAGTAGGTTTTCCCTTGGACTTTCCGTAGTGAACATATGTCGGATATACTCGGTCAATCGGTAGATGTGATATCTTTGAAGGTTCAAACTTTGGTGTATACCTAGACAACCATATGTCACACAATTAACCCTTTAACCGTTTATGGTTCTTACGGTTGTGTTCGTTTTAGCTATGAACACCTCCTGGCTTCATGAGTGTATAGAGAGATGGGATTTTGACAATCATCTTCTTTGAAGCGTCTTACACTTCACACTAAAATAGGTGATTCCTAACCATGTTATCGCGTAGATACACTATTTGGTCAACTTTTCCAAACTTAGCAAATCATTAAAACCATTAAACTTTATTAACTCATTAACAAGCCTTAATGTTGTATCCTTGTCCTTGAGCATTGTCTTCTTCATGAGAATGGATTGAGTTTGTTAACAATGTCGAACCCTCATTCACAACTTTGTTTTTCTCCTTGAATCTAGCTCTTGGGATCTCCAGTCTGCTAGATAAAGTTACCGCCATGATGACTTGTCCTAAGCCGTAAATTCATTCCCTTAGATGATCTTTTAACTTCCTCTCTAGTTAGGCCTTTTTGTAAGTGGATCCGACACATTATCCTTTGACTTTACATAGTCAATTCTGATAATTCCACTAGAGAGTAGTTTTCTAACGGTATCATGGCAATGTCGTATATGACAAGACTTTCCATTATACGTCATAATCCATGCCCTACTTATTGCATCTTGACTGTGAAAGTGTATGTATACTAATGTTAATGGTTTGGCCCAAAATAGAATATCTATCATAAAATTCGAAGTCTTTCAACTTATTCACCGACCTTATATAGAGCACCTAGCTCAAAGATCATTGTAGAGCTAGCGATACATGTCTCTTTTGAAATAGTTCTAAGAGACTGCTCCTCTACCAATAGTAAATACATATCCACTCGTGAATTTTACTTCATTCATCCGATGATTCAATTTGCATCACTATATCTTACAATATTGTTGGATATTGTTATAATGAAAGATATAGTTTTAAGTATTATTTTAAATACTCCAAAACTCTATTTATTGTCATCTAATGAATTTATTTGGGATCACTTCTGAACTGACTCAATTTAAAATAGCAAATGCTATATCTGATCGCACACACTATATGATATCCATCATGTTTCCCAAAACTCTAGCACAATCTAATTGTGAGTCACTTTTGTTTTCACTCTTTTGAAATGCAAAGCTCACATTTATTGGAGATTTGACAATATTGACATTCAAATATTTGAACTAGTTAAGTACATTTTTAATGCAATGAGACCGTGAAAATGCTAAACATTATGGAGTTCTATGAATTCTTATATCTAAGATCGCATTAGAGACTCCAATAATTTCATTCCACTTGCTTTATAGCATACATTTAGTAGTATTTATGTCATTAGTGTCTCTATGATGATCAACATATCACCAAATACAAATAAACAATGACCTTATGATTTTAATGTGAACACATTTATCACTCCATCATTCTTCATCCATTTGCCGACATGGTTGATCAAATTATGTCATTGTTTTGGTGCTTCCATAATGTGACTTAACAAGTTCACACACTTTCTTTTATTTATCTACGAACCACAAAACCCTCGGGTTGTTCCATGTAGATTTCTTCCTCCAATTCTACATTTGTGAAAGTTTTTTTCACATTCATTTGATGAATTTGGAGGTCATATACCACACTAATAATTTTTGCATGTAATTCTAATTACTAACGAGTATATATATCGACAAGATCAAAACCTTGGTTCTTTTTTTTTTGTCTAAAGCCTTTGACACAAAGTCTTGCTTTATATTTTTCAACAGTTCCATCAACTGTTATTTTCTTTCTAAAGATTCACTTTAAACCAAAAGATTTATTTTCTTGAAGAAGATCAATTAACTTCCAATATTGTTTATTGACACTATCTTTCCAAAGAATGAGTCTACAGAAGACACAAGAAATGTTACAAAATCATAGTCGAAGGAAGTAAATGTCCTTTAACATTTACTAAGCCTCTAAATCTCTTTATTAAGTACACATTATCATTTTCATTTCTAGGCCTTTTAGACCCTTCTCTAGACTACTCAAGTCTACTTTTACATCCACAGTCATAGGTCCTATTTAAATTCTTTTAGCAATAGGAACTTGAACTTTGACTAGATACCCCCACACTTAGATATTTCAAGTTGGATTTCTCCTTTTTCCATTTCTCATATGGAAAAGATTGTATTCTAATCAACACAATCGCTTTCTTTCTAAAAAGACAACTTTTTGTTGTTCCCTTTTGCAGTAAGGATAGTTCCTCCTCCACACAAGTTTGTGTAACCCTAACTTATAAATAATGCACCATCATTTCTTTCAACGTTTGGTTTTTCATAAGATTGAGGTGAATATGGCAATAGTTTGATGGATATTCCACTTTCTAAACATATTTCCGCACAATGAGATTTATAGAGTTAATACCTCATATGGTCACTCAACTATGCACTCTTCTCTCAGAAAGTCACTCAACTTTCAATTTTCACTCAAAAGTCACTCAACTATGCACTTCTTTCTCAGAAAGTCACTCAACTTTGAATTTTAACTCAAAAGTCACTCAACTATCCACTCTTTTCTCATAAAGTCACTCAATCTATTAAATTGTTTTTTTAACTAAAATTTATTGATATTAATTATTTATAAACAAATCAAAAAAATTTAAGATCCAACCTAGTACCTAATTCTGCATGCAATGTTCTCCAAAACATAGAAGTAAATTGCGTACCTCTATCTGATATGATGGAAAGTGGAACTCCATGCAATCGAACAATTTCTGAGCTATAGAGTTTGGCTAATTTCTGAAGTGAGAAGACTTAGTTAATCTGTCAACAATTACCCAAATAGAATCAAATTTACCCAATGTCTTTGGAAGACCAACCACAAACTCCATTGCAATTCTTTCCCATTTCCATTCAGGAATGGGCATTTTCTGAAGTGTTCCTCCGGGCCTCTGGTGTTCATACTTTACCTGCTGACAATTCGGGCATTGGGCAACAAAATCAGCAATGTCACACTTCATCCTACTCCACCAGAAATGTTGCTTTAGGTCACGATACATCTTAGTTGCACCAGGATGTATAGAATACCTTGAACTATGAGCCTCTGTAAGATGGTGTAAATCAAATCATCAACACGGGGCACACATACCCTCCCCTTAATTCTCAAAACGCCTTCCTCATCGATTTTTGCCTCTTTAGCCTCTCCTCGTAATACCATCTCCCGAATTCGGCTCAGCTTCTCATCAGCAAACTGATTTCCCTTAATCTTGTCGAGAAAAGAAGTCTTGCCTCCACACAGGCCAAAAATCCTCCCTTCTCTAGTACTTCCACTCCTCAAAGATAAGTCATTAGCCAGAGTCTGAACCTCTCTAGCCAATGGGCGTCTAGAAATCTGTAAGTGGCTAAACTTCCCATGCTCCCTGCTTTTCTTCTTAAAGCATCTTCCACAACATTAGCTTTTCCTGGGTGATACAAGATAGTAATATCATAGTCCTTCAATAGTTCCATCCATCTCCTCTATCTCAAATTCAAATCTTTCTGAGTAACGACATATTGTAAACTACGATGATCTGTATAGACTTCACACTTAACCCCATATAGATAATGTCTCCATTGCTTTAATGCAAACACGACTGCAACCAACTCCAAAATATGGGTCGGATAGTTACATTTATACGCTTTTAATTGCCTTGAAGTATAAGCAATTACATTCCTCTCTTGCATTAGCACTGCACCCAACCCAGAATACGATGCATCACAATAAACAATGAAATTCTTACCTTCCACTGGCAAGGTAAGAATTGGTGCAGTAGTCAACAAGGTCTTGAGTTTCTGAAAGCTTTCTTCACATTCGTCCGACCATACAAATGGAACACTTTGCTTAGTCAAATTTGTCAGTTGGGAATCAACAGAAGAAAATCCCTTGACAAATCGACGGTAGTAGCTAGCTAAACCAACAAAGATCCTTACCTCTGTAACATTAGTAGGTCTTACCCATCTCTTCACTGCTTCGATATTAGAAGGATCTACCATCACTCCATCCTTAGAAACCACGTGCCCCAAGAAGGACACTGAATCTAGCCAAAACTCACACTTGGAGAATTGGCATAAAGCCTTTTCTCCCTCAACTCTTCCATACCATTCTCAATGCTCCTCATGTTCTTTCCTGCTCTTTGAGTATATCAGTATATCATCAATGAATACAATGACAAAGAGATCCAGATATGGCTTAAAAATCCCGTTCATCAGGCTCATGAAAGCAGCAGGGGCATTCGTAAGCCCAAAAGACATTACTAAGAATTCATAATGCCCGTACCTGGTTCGAAAAGCAGTCTTTGGCACATCCGCTGCCCGTATTTTCAATTGATGATAACCAGATCTCAAATCAAATTTTGAGAAGGTACAAGCACCTTGTAACTGATCGAACAAATCATCAATGCGAGGAAGAGGATACTTGTTCTTAACATTACCTACCTTATTCAGTTTCTGTAGTCTATGCACATCCGAAAACTTCCATCCTTCTTCTTCACAAATAACACAGGAGCACCCCAAGGGAATGCACTTGGTCTAATAAAGCCCTTACCTAACAACTCTTGAATTGGGACTTTAACTCCTTAACTCAGCTGGAGCCATTCTATAAGGGGGTATGGACATGGGGCGAGTACCACGCTCCAGATCAATACAAAATCAATATCCCTACCGGTGGCATACCAGGAAGGTCTGCAGGAAACACATCCATAAACTCACGGACTATCGAAACAGACTCATCGAAGGTACTTGGGAGTATCATCCCTGAGATGTGCCAAGAAAGATA
The DNA here is from genome assembly GCA_027705065.1 of Solanum peruvianum. Classification (NCBI taxonomy): domain Eukaryota; kingdom Viridiplantae; phylum Streptophyta; class Magnoliopsida; order Solanales; family Solanaceae; genus Solanum; species Solanum peruvianum. Next base: position 4,020 of record JAKWJD010000876.1, on the reverse strand, counting down.
ACAACCCTTACTAACATTCTCTTAGCATGAAGAAAGGAGATGATACGAACTGGGGTGGAAGTATAGTACTCACTCTCCCACACTAGCGGATCTGTCCCAGGCTTGGCCAATGTAACAGTTTAGCATTACAATCTAAGATTGCAAAATTTGAGAAAGCCAAGTCATACCCAGGATTACATCGAAATCAACCATTTCTAGGATAATCAAGCTACATGAGTATTGCTCCCCACAAAAGTCCAAGACAAGACCTATACACCTTCTCAACTATCAACCGACTCACCCACCGGAGTAGAGACACGAATAGGCATGTCAAGCAAATCACAATGTAAATCAGACCAGTAGAAATGAGGAAGATACATATGAAAATGTGGATCAGGATCAAATAATACAGAAGACATGCAATCACAAACCAAAAGATTACCTGTGATAACAGCATCAGATGTCTCCGCTTCAGACCTCCCGGGGAAAGCATAACAATGGGTCCCTATCGCGCCGTCTGCGCGTGGCCCCTACCATGTTGCGCTGCAGTAGCTCCAGTTTGCCCGCCACCCCGGTTGATTTGGTGACCACCATTACCTTGGCAACCACGTCCTCCAGAATGGCGGCCTCTCCCATGACCACCTCTACCTCTGACTATTGGGGGTCTGTAACTCTGTTTTGGACAATACCTCCTGATATGTCCAGTCCCTCCACATCCATAAACACTCTCTGGAGTCAAGCATAGTCTCTGTGAGAATGACGAAGTCTGGGGATAACCTCCAAACTTAGAGAAATGTTGGCTGGTCTGCGATGGACCCCCAGCTACAGCCTGTAGTGAAGACTGAAAAGGTCGGGCTGGGTAACCTCTTGAACTATGCTCTCTGGAGTAAGATCCACTAAACTCACCTCCCTTACGGAACTTCTTAGATGTCGAAGCCAGGGTGAAGTCGTCCGGCTTCACCCCCTCCACCTCTATCACAAAATCAACCACTTCTTGAAAGAATTTTGCTGCAGCAGCTACCTGTAAGGCTGGGATCTGCAAATCTGACCTCAATCCCTTTCACAAACGCGGCGAATCCGCTCTTGTGGACTGAAGCAAAGCTGGGTAGCATACCTGGATAGTGCACGAAACTTAGCCTCATAAGCAGTAACGACATCCTGCCTTGCTCTAAGCTTAGGAACTCATCCCTCCTCCTATCCCTCAAAGTCCGGGGTATATACTTCTCCATAAATAGGCTAGAGAATGATGTCCAAGTAATAGGTGGTGCCTGTGCTGGTTGACACTCAACATACGACCCTGAAACTGATAGGTCACAAACTCAACACCGAATCGTTCTACTATGTCCATCTTATGTAGCAGCTCATGACAATCACCAGAAAATCATAGGCATCCTCAGATTCAGCACCCTTGAAGACTGGAGGTTTCACTTCAAGAATTTAGTGAAAATTTCATGCTGATCACTTGTCATTAATAGGCCCTGTAGTCAATCAAGGAAACGTGCCTACTTCCAATGAGGCATCACATGCGGGGAGCCACAGCAGCTGCATGTCGTACTTCTGGAAACCTGAGGTGTTGGTGCAGAAAACACTGGAGGTGTCTGGCCCTGATCAGATAACCCGCTAAGAAAGTAAGAACCTGGTTAATCATCTCTCGGGTAGGTTGGGGTGGTAATCCCCCATCTTGCACTTGCTCATTTTCCCCTTCCTCACCCTCTCTTACTACCTCATCAGTCGGTGGAGGAGTCACCGCCCTATTACTAGCTGGGCCAGGTGTTTGTCCTCTACCTCTAGAGGAGTCCTCCCACGGCCTCTTGCCACTGCTCCTCTTCGAGCTACAACCCCAGTGGCTGGCTCAGACGTATCATGTCTTGCCGGTGTTGGTGTTGGCACAGTTGTTGCTCTAGTTCTAACCATCTGCGAAATAGAGTGAGTATGTTAGATACCAATTTGTATCACCTAGATACCAATTGGATCCAAGTAATAGCACGAAAGAAAGAAAGAATGGAATTTTCCTAAGTCCTATAGCCTCTCAAAGAAAGTAAGGGCGTCCCCCTACCGTTCCTCCTCAAGACTCTACTAGACTCGTTCTTTGGTGTGATGAGACCAATGAACCTAATGCTCTGACACCAAGTTTGTCACGACCCAACATGAGCCGCGAGTGGCACCCACACTTATCCTCTATGTGAGCGAACCAACAATCTAAACCCCAACATTTTCCCAATATTCAACCATAATGAACAAAATATAATGCGGAAGACTCAAATCTTATTAATATAACCAATAAATAAGCTTATAAAAGTTTATCAACTATTATCCCCAAAATCTGGAAGTCATCACACACACGAAAGACATGTATCCTCAAAAATTCTAAATCTAAGAGTATTTAAGAAGCTAAAATAAGTAACAGATTGTCCATGTCCGAACTTAAGACATCAAGACGTGAAGGAAGAATCCAGCCCGAGCTAGAATAATAGCTCACACCTGAAATCTGGTATGCTGGAGACTGGCTAGAGTTGCGGACGAGTTGAAGTCGATGGCACGTTTGCTGCACTCCAAAATAAACAAAGAGAAAAATACAAGTAGGGGTCAGTACAAGGAACACGTACTGAGTAGGTATCATCAGCCAACTCAAAATAGAAAGCAATATATATCGAATAAAATATAAAATCAACTACAATACTCAACAGGTGACAACAACAAGTACAAGAACCATTGGCAACAACACCAAGCCACCTATGAGGACTCAAGCCTCCACACCATACTCATTTGGGAATAGGTTCTTTGAATTTGAGTATATTAACATAATTCAAGATTCATTCTCCTCATTCCTGTGTCGGAACGTGACACTCCGATCCCCTACTACTAAGTGTCGGTACGTGACACTCTATCCCCTAATACTACGTGTCGGTACGTGACACTCACTCCGATCCCCTAATACTACATGTCGGTACGTGACACTCCGATCCCCTATACTACCGTGTCGTAGCGTGACACCACCGATCCCCTAATACTACATGTCGGTACGTGACACCCGATCCATTAATCTCATTATTTTATTTCATCAGCCTTCTTTCATGTCAAGGCTTCATCATTAATAGAGAGATTTAAGTTTAAGATTCAACAGCCTCACCATTCTAATCCATCACAATTACATAATAACATCATGCAACCACACAATTAAGCATATAGAAGGCTTTACAATACCACCCAATCATATCAATCGCTATTTAGAGTTTTACTATGAAATAGCATAAACCATAACCTTACCTCCACCAGAAGAATCGTGATCAAGCAAGCTAACCTCAATGCCTTTGCTTCCTCTTCCTCTCCTCTTTTCTCGCTCGTTCTCCCTCTCTCTGTTCTTTTATTTCCTTCTCTTCTTCTTTTTTCTTTTACCCTAATTATCATATAATTCATTATGATAAAAGTAACCCATTATTTATTTTAAAGTTATTGCCTTTAACCCCCAGTAAATACATTTTAAACTTACCACACTAATTTCATAATTATAGTCATGAATATTCCAAAACACCCCTTAAAACCTTTTGCAGAAATCCGACCCCGTCGGGGTTACGCAGCTCGTGACGGCCCATCGTACCTGCGACAGTCCTGTCCTGCAGGGTCGGTCACAAAGTTCAAGAGACTCAAATTCACTAAAAGGTTTGGACGGTCCGTCGATCTACGACGGTCCCCGTGCTGCAATTCCGTCGCGATGTTCAAGAGTTGATCCCCGTACCCCGATTTTAGAGTTTAAGTGTTTTTGGCATGAAGACGCTCTAATGGACCGTCGTGCTTATGACGGTTCGTCCTAACTTGTCGTCGAGGGTAATGAGGAAGCAACAGAGAATTACACAATGTGGGACGACGGAGTCCGTCACGGTCCGTCCGTGACCACGACGGTCCGTCGCGTGGTCCGTCGACCCCAGTCAGTTTTTTTATCAAAAGTAATTCTACTGCTCGAAACGACTAAACAGGTCGTTACAAATGACTAATCATAATAATAATAATATCATAATAATAATAATAATAATAATAATAAAT
>JAKWJD010000875.1:0-100000 GCA_027705065.1 Solanum peruvianum | reverse complement strand
TTTATGATATTATCTGATATATACTATTTTCTATTTTGAGTTGGCCGATGATATCTCTACTCAGTACTTGTGTTTGTAATGACCCCTACTTGTATGTTTCTTTCTTTGTTATTTGTGGAGTACAGCAAACGTACCGTCGTCTTCAACTCAACCGCAACTCTAGCCAGTCTTCATTACACCGGATTTCAGGGTGAGCTAACGCTTCTAGGTTGGACTGGATCTTCTTCTTCATGTCTTGATGCCTTGAAGTTCTGGCATGGACTAGCTTTTTATTTATTCTTGCTTTCTAGATACTCTTAGAATTGGTAATTTGAGGATAGATGTTCTTGTGATGATGACTTCAAGATTTTGGGGGAATAATAATAGTTGTTGAGTTTTTAGAAGTTATTAATCTATTTCCATTAATGAGTTTTAAGTCTTCGGCGTTATATTCTGTTATTATGGTTAAAATGTTGGGGTTTAGATTGGTTGGTTCGCTCACATAGTAGGATAAGTGTGGGTGCCACTCGCGGCTTGATTTGGGTCGTGACAAACTTGATATCAGAGCATTAGGTTCGTTGGTCTCATCACACAAGAACGAGTCTAGTAGAGTCTTAAAGAACGGTAGGGGGACGCCTTTACTTTTCTTTGAGAGGCTATTAGACTTTAGGAAAATTCCATTCTTTCTTTCTTTCTTTCGTGCTATTACTTGGATCCAATTGGTATCTAGATGATACAAATTGGTATCTGACCATCTTCACTCTATTTCGCAGATGGTTAGAACTAGAGCAACAACCGCGCCAACACCGACACCAGCAAGACAAGATGCGTCTGAGCCAGCCACTTGGGCTGTAGCTCGGAGAGGAACAGTGGCAAGAGGCCGTGGTAGAGGTCGCGGGAGGACGTCCTCTAGAGGAAGAGGACAAACACCTAGCCCATCTGGTACTAGGGCGGTGACTCCTCCACCGACTGAGGAAGTAGTAAGAAAGGGTGAGGAAGGGGAAGATGAGCAAGTGCAGAATGAGGAATTGCCACCCCAACCTACCCCAGAAATGATTAATCAGGTTCTTGCTTATCTTAGCGGGTTATCTGATCAAGGCCAGACACCTCCAGTGTTTTATGCACCAGCACCTCAGGTTCCGGAGGTACACCATGCAGCTACTGTGGCTCCCCACATGGATGCCTCATTGGAAATAGGCACGTTTCCTCATCTGACTACAGGGCCTATAATGACAAGTGATCAGCATGAACTTTTCAGTAAGTTCTTGAAATTGAAACCTCCAGTCTTCAAGGGTGATGAATCTGAGGATGCCTACGATTTTTTGGTTGACTGTCATGAGTTACTACATAAAATGGGCATAGTGGAACGATTTGGTGTTGAGTTTGTGACCTATCAATTTCAGGGAAATGCCAAAATGTGGTGGCGGTCACATGTTGAGTGTCAACCTGCACAGGCACCACCCATGACTTGGGCATCATTCTCTAGCTTGTTTATGGATAAGTATACCCCGTACTTTGAGGGATAGAAGGAGAGATGAGTTTCTAAGCCTAGAGCAAGGTAGGATGTCAGTTACAGCATTTGAGGGCTAAGTTTCGTGCATTATCCAGGTATGCCACCCAACTTTGTTTCAGTCCACAAGAGCGGATTCGCCGTTTTGTGAAGGGGTTGAGGTCAGACTTGCGGATTTTCAGCCTTACAGGTAGCGGCTACGGCAAAATCCTTTCAGAAGTGGTAGTTCATGATAGAGGTGGAAGGGTGAAGCCAGATGACTTCACCATGGCATCGACATCAAAAAGGTTTCGAAGGGAGGTGAGTTTAATGGTTCTTACTCTAGAGGACAGGGTTCAGGAGGTTACTCAGTCTGACTAATTCAGTCTTCACTACAGACTGTAGTTGGGGGTCCACCTCAGACCGGTCAACACTTCTCTGAGAGACCTATGCTTGACTCCAGAGAGTGTTATGGATGTGGGGAGACTGGACATATTAAGAGGTATTGTCCAAAACAAGGTTACAGACCTCCAATGGTCAGAGGTAGAGGTGGTCAAGGAAGAGGCCGTCACTCTGGAGGACGTGGTGGTCGAGGTAATGGTGGTCACCAAAACGGCCGAGGTGATGGACAAACTGGAGACACTATGGCACAACATGGTAGGGGCAATGGATAGACAGGCGATAGGGCCCATTGTTATGCTTTCCCTGGGAGATCTGAAGCGGAGACATCTGATGCTGTCATCACAGGTAATCTTTTGGTTTGTGATTGCATGACTTCTGTATTATTTTATCCTGGCTCCACATTTTCATATGTATCTTCCTCATTTGCTACTGGTCTTAATTTACCTTGTGAATTGCTTGACATGCCTATTCGTGTGTCTACTCCGGTGGGTGAGTCTGTGATAGTTGAAAAGGTATATAGGTCTTGTTTGGTGACTTTTGTGGGGAACGATACTCATGTAGACTTGGTTATCTTATAAATGGTTGATTTCGATGTAATTCTGGGTATGACTTGGCTTTCTCCGAATTTTGCGATCTTAGATTGTAATGCTAAAACTGTGACGATGGCCAAGCCTGTGATAGATCCATTAGTGTGGGAGGGTGACTACACTTCCACTCCAGTTCGCATCATCTCCTTTCTTCGTGCTAAGAGAATGGTTAGTAAACGGTGTTTATCTTTCTTGGCACACCTCAGAGATGATACTACCCAACTACCTTGAATTGAGTCGGTTTCGGTAGTCCGTGAGTTTCTGGATTTTTTTCCTGCAGACCTTCCTGGTATGCCACCGGATAGAGATATTGACTTTTGCATTGGCCTTGAATCGGGTACTCGCCCCATTTCCATACCCCCTTATAGAATGGCTCCCGCTGAATTAAGGGAGTTAAAAGCCCAACTTAAAGAGTTGTTAAGCAAAGGCTTTATTAGACCAAGTGCATCCCCTTGGGGTGCTCCGGTTTTGTTTGTGAAGAAGAAGGATGGAAGTTTTTGGATGTGCATAGACTACAGACAACTGAATAAGGTAACTGTTAAGAACAAGTATCCTCTACCTCGCATCGATGATTTGTTCGATCAGTTACAAGGCGCTTGTACCTTCTCAAAAATCGATTTGAGATCTGGTTATCATCAATTGAAAATACGGGCAACGGATGTGCCCAAGACTGCTTTTCGGACCAGGTATGGGCATTATGAGTTCTTAGTGATGTCTTTTGGGCTTACGAATGCCCCTGCCGCTTTCATGATCTTGATGAATGGGATTTTTAAGCCATATCTGGATCTCTTTGTCATTGTATTCATTGATGATATACTGGTATACTCAAAGAACAAGAAAGAACATGAGGAGCACTTGAGAATTGTATTGGAAACGTTAAGGGAGAAAAAGCTTTATGCCAAGTTCTCCAAGTGTGAGTTTTGGCTAGATTCAGTGTCCATCTTGGGGAATGTGGTTTCTAAGGATGGAGTCATGGTGGATCCTTCTAAGATCGAAGCAGTGAAGAGTTGGGCAAGACCCACTAATGTTACTGAGGTAAGGAGCTTTGTTGGTTTAGCTAGCTACTACCGTCGATTTGTCAAGGGATTTTCCTCTGTTGCTTCCCAATTGACAAATTTGACTAAGCAGAGTGTCCTATTTGTATGGTCGGACGAGTGCGAAGAAAGCTTTCAGATGCTCAAGACCTTGTTGACTACTCCACCAATCCTTACCCTGCCAGTGGAAGGTAAGAATTTCATTGTCTATTGTGATCATCCTATTCGGGTCTGAGCGCAGTGCTAATGCAAGAGAAGAATGTAATTGCTTATGCTTCGAGGCAATTAAAAGTGCATGAACGTAACTATCCGACCCATGATTTGGAGTTGGCTGCCGTAGTATTTGCATTAAAGCAATGGAGGCACTATCTATATGGGGTTAAGTGTGAAGTCTATACAGATCATCGTAGCCTACAATATGTTTTTACTCAGAAAGATTTGAATTTGAGACAGAGGAGATGGATGGAACTACTGAAGGACTACGATATCACTATCCTGTATCATCCGGGAAAAGCTAATGTTGTGGCAGATGCTTTAAGTAGAAAGGAAGGAAGCATGGGAAGTCTAGCTCACTTGCAAGTTTTTAGATGCCCATTGGCTAGAGAAGTTCAGACTCTGGCTAATGACCTTATGAGGTTAGAAGTAAATGAGAAGGGAGGATTTTCGGCCTGTGTAGAGGCAAGATCTTCCTTCCTTGACAAGATTAAGGGAAAGCAGTTTAATGATGAGAAATTGATCCGGATCCGAGATAAAGTGTTGCGAGGAGAGGCTAAGGAAGCACAAATTGATGAGGAAGGTGTTTTGAGAATTAAGGGAAGGGTATGTGTACCCAGCGTCGATGATTTGATCCACACTATTCTGATAGAGGCTCATAGTTCAAGGTATTCTATACATCCTGGTGCAACCAAGATGTATCGTGACCTAAAGCAACACTTTTGGTGGAGTAGAATGAAGCGTATTATTGTGGATTTTATTGCCAAATGTCCAAATTGTCAACAAGTGAAATATGAACACCAGAGGCCTGGAGGAACACTTCAGAGAATGCCCATTCCGGAATGGAAGTGGGAGAGAATTGCAATGGACTTCGTGGTTGGTCTTCCAAAGACAATGGGTAAGTATGACTCCATTTGGGTAATTGTCGACAGATTAACTAAGTCTGCCCACTTCATTCCGCTCAAGGTGACTTACAATGCAGAGAAGTTAGCCAAACTTTATATCTCGGAAGTTGTTCGATTGCATGGGGTTCCACTCTCCATCATATCAGATAGAGGTACGCAATTTACTTCTATGTTTTGGAAAACATTGCATGCTGAATTAGGTACTAGGTTGGATCTTAGTACCGCATTTCACCCTCAGACCGATGGTCAGTCTGAGCGAATGATTCAAGTGTTGGAGGATATGCTTCGTGCATGTGTGATAGAATTTGGTGGTCATTGGGATAACTTCTTACCCTTAGCAGAATTCTCATACAATAATAGCTATCACTCAAGTATTGGTATGGCCCCATTTGAAGCACTGTATGGGAGGAGATGTAGGTCTCCCATTGGTTGGTTTGATGCATTTGAGGTTAGACCTTGGGGTACTGACCTTCTGAGGGAATCGTTAGATAAAGTAAAATGCATTCAGGAAAAGCTTCTAGCGGCCCAAAGTAGACAAAAAGAATATGCAGATCGAAAGGTTAGACACTTGGAGTTTATGGAGGGTGAGCAAGTCTTGCTGAAGGTTTCGCCCATGAAACGGGTGATGCGGTTTGGTAAAAGAGGTAAGCTAAGCCCAAGGTATATTGGTCCCTTTGAAGTTCTGAAGCACGTGGGGAGGTAGCTTATGAATTAGCCTTGCCCCCAGGACTGTCAGGAGTGCATCCGGTATTTCATGTGTCTATGTTGAAAAGATACCATGGGGATGGAAACTACATCATTCGTTGGGATTGGGTTCTGCTCGATGAAAATTTGTCTTATGAGGAGGAGCCTGTTTCTATTTTAGATAGAGAAGTCCGCAAGTTGAGGTCAAGGGAGATTGCATCCATCAAGGTTCAATGGAAGAATCGGCCGGTTGAAGAGTCCACTAGGGAGAAGGAGGCTGATATGCAAGAAAGATACCCACACCTGTTTACAAATTCAGGTACTCTTTTGCGCCTTTGTTTTTCTTCTTATGATCGTTCGAGGATGAACGATGGGTAAATTGGTATCTATTGTAACGACCTGTTTAGTCGTTTTGAGCAGTAGAGTATTTTCAGGTAATAACTGTCTGAGTCGACGGATCCCACGACAGACCGTCATGGGCACGACGGACCGTCGAGGGGGTCTCGTTCCAAAACACTTAGAATTCTGAAATTATGGTACTGAGATCGACTCTCTGAACTTCGCGACATAATGGCAGGACGGACCGTCGCAGGCATGACGGGCCGTCACAGACTCTTTAATGAAATTGTTTCTCTGAACTCTGTGACGACTCTGCAGGACGGACCGTCGTAGGCACGACGGACCGTCACAGGTTGCGTAACCCTGACTAGGTCGGATTTCTGTTAAAAGTTTTAAGGGGCGTTTTGGACTATTCCTGCTTATAATTATAAAGTTAGTGGGTTAATGTTAATAATTCAATTACTTGGGGGTTAAAGGAGATAACCTTGAAATAAATAGTGGGTTATTTTTATCATATTTGATACCTAATTATATGACCATTAGTGTAAAAGAAAAAGGGTTTGAATAAGAAAAATAGAAAGAACAGAGAAAGAGGGAGAAACGAACGAGAAAGAGAAGAACGCAAGGAGAGCAAAAGGCTTGGAAAGTAGATTGCTTGATCACAATTCTTCGGTGGAGGTAGGTTATGGTTTATAGTATCTCATAGTAAACTCTTAATAGCGAATGATATGTGTTGGGTAGTATTATAAAGTGCTCTATATGCTTAATTGTGTGCTTGCATGATGTGATTATGTAATTGTAATGGATTGGGAAGATGAGGCTGTGAATCTTAAATCTTAAATTTACCTTGTTAATGATGATGCCTTGGTATAAAAGAAGGCTTGATGAACTAAAGTAATGAGATTAGAGGATCGGGTGTCATGTTCCGACACCAGGATAGTAATAGAGGATCGGGTGTCACGTTCCGACACCAGGATAGTATATGGATCGGAGTGTCACATTCCGACACCAGGATAGTATATGGATCGGAGTGTCACGTTCCGACACCAGGATAGTATATGGATCAGAGTGTCACGTTCCGACACCAGGATAGTATATGGATCGGAGTGTCACGTTCCGACACCAGGATAGTATATGGATCGGAGTGTCAAGTTTCGACACCAGGATAGTATATGGATCGGAGTGTCACGTTCCAACACAAGGATAGTAAAGGGAATGAATCTTGAAATATGTTAATATACTCAATCTAAAGAACTAATTTCCAAATGAGTATGGTGTGGAGGCTTGAGTCCTCATAGATGTGATTGGTGTTGTTGCAAATGATTCTTATGCGTGTTGCTATCACCTGTTAAGTATTTGGTTGGTTTTATGTTATTATCTGACATATACTGTTTTCTATTTTGAGTTGGCCGATGATACCTACTCAGTACTTGTGTTTTGTACTGACCCCTACTTGTATTTGTTTTTTTTTTATTAATTGTGGAGTGCAGCAAACGTGCCATCGTCTTCAACTCAACTGCAACTCTAGCCAGTCTTCATCACACCAGATTTCAGGGTGAGCTTATGCTTCTAGCTTGGACTGGATCTTCTTCTTCATGTCTTGATACCTTGAAGTTCTGGCATAGACTAGCTGTTATTTATTTTTTAGTTTCTTAGATACTCTTAGTTTTAGTAATTTGAGGATAGATGTTCTTGTGGTGATGATTTCCAGATTTTGGGGAATAATAAGTGTTTGAGTTTTTAGAAGTATTAATCTATTTCATTAATGAGTTTTAAGTCTTCCGCATGATATTCTGTTATTTATGGTTGAAATGTTGGGGTTTAGATTGGTTGGTTCGCTCACATAGTAGGATAAGTGTGGGTGCCACTCGCGGCTCGATTTGTGTCGTGACACCAACTCCAAAGCATGGGTCGGATAGTTACGTTCATGCACTTTCAATTGCCTCAAAGCATAAGCAATTACATTCCTCTCCTGCATTAGCACTGCACCCAAACTAGAATAAGATGCATCACAATAAACAATAAATTCTTACCTTCCATTGGCAATGTAAGAATTGGTGCAGTAGTCAAAAAATTCTTGAGTTTCTGGAAGCTTTCATCACATTCGTCCGACCATACAAATGGAACATTCTGCTTAGTCAAATTTGTCACCTGGGAAGCAATAGAAGAAAATCCCTTGACGAATCGACGGTAGTAGCTAGCTAAACCAACAAAGCTCCTTAACTCTGAAACAATAGTAGGTCTTACCCAACTCTTCACTGCTTCAATCTTAGAAGGATTCACCATTACTCCATCCTTAGAAACCACGTTACACAAGAAGGACACCGAATCGAGCCAAAACTCACACTTGGAGAATTTGGCATAAAACCTTTTCTCCCCTAACAACTCCAATGCAATTCTCAAATGCTCCTCATGTTCTTCCCGGCTCTTTGAGTATATCAGTATATCATCAATAAATACAATAACAAAGAGGTCCAGATATGGCTATAAAATCCCGTCATCAGTCTCATAAAAGCAGCAGGGGCATTCGTAAGCGCAAAAGACTTACTAAGAATTCATAATGCCCATACCTGGTTCAAAAAGCAGTCTTTGGCACATTTGTTGCCCGTATTTTCATTGATGATAACCGGATCTCAAATATATTTTATAGAAGACACAAGCACCTTGTAATTGATCGAACAAATTATCAATGCGAGGAATGGGATACTTGTTCTTAATAATTACCTTATTCAGCTGTCTGTAGTCTATGCACATCCGAAAACTTCCATCTTTCTTATTCACAAATAAAACAGGAGCACCCTAAGGGGATGCACTCGGTCTAATAAAACCTTTACCTAACAGCTCCTGAAGTTGGGCCTTTAACTCCTTTAACTCAGCTAGAGCCATTCTATAAGGGTAAATGGAGATGGGGCGAGTACCCGGCTCCAGGTCAATACAAAAATCAATATCTCTATCCGATGGCATACCAGGAAGGTCTGCAGGAAACACATCCAGAAACTCACGGACTATAAAAAAAGAGTCAATCGAAGGCACTTTGGAAGCATCATCCCTGAGATGTGCCAAAAAAGCTAAACAACCCTTAATCACCAACCTCTTATTACAATGAAAAGAGATAATACAAACTGGATTGGAAATATAGTCACCCTCCCACACTAGCGGATCTATCCCAGGCTTGGCCAATGTCATAGTTTTAGCATTACAATCTAAGATTGCAAAATTTGGAGAAAGACAAGTCATACCTAGAATTACATAAAAATCAATCATCTCAAGAATAATAAAATCTACATAAGTATTGCTCCCCACAAAAGTCATAAGGCAAGACATATACACCTTCTCAACTATCACAGACTCACCCACAGGAGTAGAGACACGATAGGCATGTCAAGCAAAATCACAATATAAATCAAGACCAGTAGCAAATAAGGAATATACATATGAAATTGTGGATATAGTATCAAAAAATACAGAAGCCATGCAATCACAGACCATACGAGTACCTGTGATAACAACATCAGATGTCTCTACCTCAGACCTCCCGGTGAAAGCATAACAATGGGCCCTATCACCTGTCTTTCCATTGCCCCTACCAAGCTACGCTACAGTAGTTCCAACCGGCCCATCACCATGACTGAACTGGTGACCACCATTATCTTGGCCACCACGTCCTCCAGAATGGCGGTCTCTACCATGACCACCTCTACCTCTAACTACTGGGGATCTATAACTCTGTTTTGGACAACATTTCCTAATATGTCCAGCCTCTCCATATCCATAACAATTCCTGGAGTCAAGTATACGTCTCTGTGAAAATGACGAAGTCTGATGATAACCTCCAAACTCAAAAAAAGGCTGACTGGTCTGCGATGGACCCCCAGCTGAAGCCTGCAATGAAGACTGAATAGGATGGGTTGGATAACCTCCTGAACTTTGACCTCTAGAGTAAGAATCACTAATTCACCTTTCTTACGGAACTTCATAAATGTCGACGACGTAGTGAAGTCATTTGGATTCACCCCCTCAACCTCTATAACAAAATCAACCACTTTCTGAAAGGATTTTGCCGCAGCAGCTACCTGTAAGGCTAGAATCTGCAAATTTGACCTCAATCCTTTCACAAAGCGGCAAATCCGCTTTGTGGACTGAAGCAAAGATGAGTGGCATACCTGGATAGTGCACTAAATTTGGCCTTATAAGAAGCAACATACATCCTTTCTCACTCTACGATCAGGAACTCATCTTTCCTCCTATCACTCAAAGTCCGGGGTATATACTTCTCCATAAATAAGCTAGAAAATGATGCCCAAGTCATAGGTGGTGCCTTTGCTGGTTGACACTCAATATACAACCGTCACCACATTTTGCCATCCCCTTGAAACTAGTAGGTCAAAATCTCAACACCGAATCGTTCTACTATGTCCATCTTATGTAGCAGCTCATGACAATCAACCAAAAAATCATAGGCATCTTCAGATTCAACACCCATGAATACTGGAGGTTTAAAAATTAAGAACTTACTTAAAAGGCCGTGTTGATCACCTATCATTACAGATCCTGTAGTCAATCGAGGAAACGTGCCTATTTCCAATGATGCATCCACACGGGGAGCCACAGCAGCTGCATATTGTACTCCCTGAACCTGAAGTGCTGGTGCAGAAAACACTGTAGGTGTCTGGCCCTGATTAGATAACCCTCTAAGATAAGTAAGAACCTGATTAATAATCTCTAGGGTAGGTTGTAGTGGTACTTCCTTATCCTGAATCTGCTCATTTTCCCCTTCTTCACCCTCTCTCACTACCTCATCAGTCGGTGGAGGAGTCACTTCTCTATCCCTAGCTGGACCAGGTGTATGTCATATCTACCTCTAGTGGGCTTCCTTCCGCGACCTCTACAACGGTCTCTTGCCACTGCTTCTCCTCGAGTTACAGCCCCAATGGTTGGCTCAGACGCACCCTCTTGCCGGTGTTGGTGTTGGAAAAGATGTTGCTCTAGTTCTAACAATCTACGAAATAGAGTAAGAAGGTGAGATACCAATTTGTTCACCTAGATACCAATTGGATCCAAGTAATAGCACGAAAGAAAGAAGGAATGAAGTTTTCCTAAAGTCTTATAGCCTCTCGAAGAAAAGTAAAGGCGTCCCCATACCGTTCCGCAAGACTCTACTGGACTTGTCCTTACTTGATGAGATCACTTAACCTAACGCTCTGATATCAAGTTTGTCATGATCTAAAATAAGTCGTGAGTGGCACCCACACTTACCCCCCAGGTGGGCAAACCAACAAATCTAAACCCCAACATATACCAATAGTTCAACTGTAAATAACAAAAATAATGCGGAAGCTCCAAAACTTATTAAGTAACCAATGTAAATAAGTTTCTAAAGTTTAATACTTATTATACTAAAACTTGATAGTGATCACGTCAAGGACATCTATTTAAAAAATAACCAAGTCTAACAGTGTTTAAGAAACCAAAATAAGCAAAAAGATGGTCCATGTCCGAAATTCAAAAACATCAAGATGTGAATGAGAGAATCCAGCCGAGCTAGAATTAATAGTTCACCCTGAACTCTGATGTGCTGGAGACTGGATTGAGATGAGGGTGAGACAAAGTTGATGGTACACTTGATTCACTCCACAAAATAACAAAAAAGAAAATACAAGTAGGGATCAGTACAAGGAACACGTACTGAGTAGGTATCATCGGCCAACTCAAAATAGAAATCAATATATATTGAATTATAATATAAAATCAACTACAATACTTAACAGGTGGCAAGAAACAAACACATGAACTAATGACAACAACACCGTAGTAGGTACACCATCAATCACAACATTAAGCACACCTATGAGGACTTATGCCTCCACACCATACTCATTTGGAAAATGAGTTCTTTGAGATTGAGAATATTAAGTTAATTCAAGATTCATTTCCTTTAATTTTATTGTGTCGGAACATGACTCTCCGATCCCATATACCATGTCTGAATGTGACACTCCGATCCCATAATACCATGTCGGAACGTGATACTCCAATTAAATAATATTGTATCGGAATGTGACACCCCGATCCAATTATCTCATTATTTTATTTCATCAAGTCTTTTTTATTCATGGCGTCCTTTTAATAGAGAGGGTTCAAAATTAGAAATTCAATAGTCTCATAATTTTACGCCAACCACAAACCACACAATCAAAACATACAACCACACACTCAAGTACATAGAAGACTTTACAATATCACTCAATACATATCAATCGCTATTTAGAGATTATCTATCAAATAGAAATAAACCATAACCTACCTCCACCGAAAAACCTAGGTCAAATAAGCTAATTCTCCAATACTTTTCCTTTCCTCAGTGCCTCCAAACCTTTCTAATATATCAAGTATATATGCACAATTTGTAAGTTAACGAGTCTTTAAACACTCATATTATTTTATGTCTAGGAGAGATCCAATAATTCACCTAATTCTATAATCAGTTTCCTTAAAGTTAAACCTAAAGGTAAGTCTCAATTCCTCCAATTAGCTTACCTGTAACGGATAAATAATTCAATACACCTAATATTTAATTACCTATGTCAATATATCAAAATATATTTTATAATGTATAACAAAATATAATGATATTTCAGAAACGAAGTCACTGGTTGCGAAACTCGTGGAATCAACCATGAATCCACTCAACAATCTTTCGTCTCAAACTTTCACTAATTAATGACAACCTTTAACAATTCTATCATTTTCTATTGACAGTAACAATTTCACTACATATAAAAAAATGTCCTGCAATTCATCACTAACATCAATATCAATAGTTTCCCCATATCGTTTAATAATTCAGTAGAAAATAATAAACTCATCTAACCATGAGACAACTTTGTCTCCACCCAAAACCAATTAGTAGCACGTGATCCCTTAAATTGAAACTTTTAATCCTTTTCCCATTCTTCTAATTCAATATTTTATTTAATTTCCTTTGAAACCAACACTAATAATAATAATTATACTAATAATAACACTAACAAGGGTTGAAATATTTGGATAAGAACTTTTACCTTAAGGATTTGCAGGCTTTCACGCAGCTGCTCTCTGTTTCCTTTTTTTTGTAATCAACCTCTATTTCATCTTCTTTTCTTTTACTACATATTTACTATCCTAATTTTATATGACTAAATATAAATAAAATGGTAAAAGTGACCCTACTATTAATTTTAATATTATCTTCTTTAACCACCAACTAACTCAGATATTAAAACTACCCTACTAATTTCATAATTGTAATTATGAACAGTTCACAATACCCAATTATAATCTATCAAATAAATATTTTATGAAACACAAGTATTTAGCACTCAAAACTACCAAAAGGGTCGTTACAACAAGTTTCTTGATATCATAACATAGAAAGAAACATTCTAGAATCTTTATAAATTGAAAAATTTGTCCTTGATCGTCCTTAACTTGGCTATTCTATATAATAAATACTAGATAATTGAAGGACCGTTCACGAGCCCAATATAATTAATTATTTTTATAATTTTAATTTCTTTTTACCTAAATTCACATATTATTTTATTATAATTTTTAAAATTTTCTAGAATTTAAAAAAATTATAAAAATCTCATATAAGATATGCCTCTCTCTTTTATTAGATACATCACTAGCTCCTATAGAATACATTCATATCCTCTCTCGAATACGTGTTCATCCCCTCTTGAGTATATCTCTATCGTTCCTTGGATACATCTCTCTCCTCTTAGGTTCATCCATATTCCCTTTAAAATATAGATCTCTCCTCTCGATTCATGTGTTAGTTATGTGTCTGCAAGTTTCCTGAATCTTTCTTATCATTACGAACGACACGCTTCACCTGCTCCCTCCACGTGTTCACTAGCGTTCCTGTCCAGAGCGAAGAGAGGGCGAAAAAGCGCCGCCAAAGCAGCATAAGCGGGCTTCTATTGCTACGTAACAATAAAGCAGGATAACATTTTGTGCCCACATGTTTGAATTTGAGGGTAAAGAGCTCGCTTCATGTATCATCATGTCTGCTGAAAAATCTAAAAAAATTTAATTATAAGAATTTTTTTGTATTTTGAAAAGTAGTAGAGATATAATTTATTGACTTAAAGTTATGAAAATTTATGTCATTTTAACTTTAATTTATGTGATATATTTTTCTATGTAGTCAATTACAAAAGAATGATGTATTAATACATTTAGTAACATTATGACTTTAAAATAAACATTTTATTCTTGGTAAGAAGATTTATAGTCATATGAACATCTATGGTTTGTTTTAGACCAAGAGTTTTAAAAGTATTTTTTTTTTTTAAAAACTTCATTTTAAGTTAAATAAACATTACTTTTATCGAAGTTGAGTGAGTACAAACTTCAGTTAAGTTTTTTTCTTAAAAAAAACTATTTTGCTTTGACAAAATTTAAAATGGAAATGCTAAAACTTTTTCACAAGTATGTTTTATAGTTTTTTTTAATCAATATCTAGTCTATAATATCCAAAATTTTAATATAAAAAAGATAATAAAGTAACTTAATTAGGAAATTCAAGTATTGATATTAATTGAGAATATATTTATTTATAAATTGTAAAAAAATTCATAATTCAATATTTAATATGCTTCTTACTCTCAATGAATGACATAAATTTATTATAATTCAAGATTGTAAGAAGTAGAAATCAAGACTAAAAAGTGCAACTCGCTATTATATGAAGGTAATCAGTAGTTTACCTATTGTGAAAATTTCCTAAGTATATGATATATAACTCTATGACAAATTTCTTTTTGATTCCATATATTTATACTATTTCAAAATTTATCCCCCTAATTAGTCAGGTATTTTTCTTAAACTACAATTATGCGGTCATTATTTAATAATTCTTACATTATCAACTCTATATTCTTCTTCTTTTTTAATCTCTTTAGAAATGTGCTATTTTTATTTTCTTATCTAAGTAACAACTTTTAAAGATAAAATAGATATTATGTTGGAGATAAAATATTTTTAATAAAATTATATGAATACTGATGTTTAAAAAACATTATACATAATTAAAAAGGAAATTACATACATGAAATTAAGATAAACTAAATTTTATTTTGGAGATAAAATAGGTTAAATAAAACTATATGAATACTTATGTTTGAAAAAACATTATATACAATGTAACGACCCATTTGGTCGTTTTGACTACTAGGGCTTTTGATTTGATACAATACTTTTAGATAAACTCTAAATGGTGTTTTGGACTATTCGTAATTATAAATATGAAATTAGTGGGGGTAGTTATAATTAATTTATTGATAGTCAAAGAAGTTAACAATAAAATTAATAATAGGTCACTTTTAAAACAATTATAATTAATAATATAATAAGTAGGGTTAATATTGTTTGGTTGTATGAAAATTGCTCGCATTTTTTATTCTTGAGTTCTCGTCGCCGTCGAGACGACAAACTGAAAGACTAGAGGTAAAATTTCATCGAAATCTCAATGTTATTGGATAAAAATGGATAGCTTGATAAGTATTAATACTTTTTATTATTATTTAATTGTAATCAAATAGATGTTATACATTCTAATAATATTATAATATTGATAGTTAGGCGAGAAGGGATATTTTCATTATTGAAATTGTAGGTGAATGTATAGTGTTACTATGTGAAAGTAGGGGAAGACAAATATTAATTTCTCACTGACTAGAGAGGATAGTATACTGATGATGTCATGACATCGATGATATTATTAATTCATTGTTGAACTTAAGAAAGAAACATATTACTAATTCGACCTTGTGGATTTTTGCAGTGCCGTTGTTTGGATTAGTGAAATTCGACGTTAATTGTTTTCTTTGATTATTATATTACGTTTAAGCTTTGTTATATTGAAATAGGTAATTAAATATTCGGTATATAATGGTACTTGAATAGTATTAAGGTTATGTTATTTGGAGGTTAAGACTTAACCCTAGGCTTGAATTAAGACATAGGAAACTTGACATATTAATTGACCTTAAGATGTTAAGAACTTGAACATAGAATTGTGCTTGGTAAATTTTTGGGTTTAGGGTAGACATATAGTAATAGGGTGTCTGTAGACTCGTTAACTTACAAAATTATGCACATATACTTGATAGATGGAAAAGGTTCGGAGGCATTGAGGAAAGGAAAAGTATTGTAGAAGTAGCATGTTGATTTCGGTTCTTCGATAGAGGTAGGTTATGATTTATGCTAT
Source organism: Solanum peruvianum (assembly GCA_027705065.1). Taxonomy (NCBI): domain Eukaryota; kingdom Viridiplantae; phylum Streptophyta; class Magnoliopsida; order Solanales; family Solanaceae; genus Solanum; species Solanum peruvianum. The sequence goes on along the minus strand of JAKWJD010000875.1, from coordinate 84,113 downwards.
TTGACAGTAAACTCTTAATAGTGACTCATATGGATTATATGATATTGTGAAGTTTCTTATGTACTTGATTGTGTGATTGTGTGGCTTGGTCGTGTGTTTTGTGATTGGTCTGAAATCCCAAGACCGTGGAATGTATAATCTTAAACCATCTCTATCGAAGTAACGCCTTGAATAAAGAAGGCTCGATGAAATATTATTAACAAATGAATAAGTGGTGATATTAAATGATAAATTAATAGAATTATTGGATCGGAGTGTCACGTTCTGACACGGTATTCTTGGATGGGAGTGTCATGTTCCGACACTGTATTTTTGGATTGAAGTGTCAGGTTCTGACATGGTATTCTTAGATCGAAGTGTCACATTCCGACACGGTATTCTTGGATCGGAGTGTCACATTCCGACACGATAATATTAAAGGAAAAACATGTTGAATTAATGGAAGATACTCAATCTCAAAGAACTCAACTCCCAAAATGTTCTGGTTTGGAGGCATGAGTCCTCATGTGTGACCTTGATACCGTCGACTTAATACGTGATTAATTTACTGTTATTGACACTTGTTCATGTTGTTTGTTGCTTATCACACGTTAAGTGCTATAGTTGAGTTCATACTTTTATTTTTTGTATATTGGTTACATTTAGGTTGACCGATGATACTTACTCAGTACATGTTGCCTCGTACTGAGCCCTACTTGTTTTCTTATTTGTTTTCCTTTTATGAAATGCAGCGAGTGTACCTATGACTTCTAATTTCCTTCAGCTCTAGCCAGCCTCCCGCATATCAAGTTTCAGGGTGAGCTATCTATTCAATCTCGTGTTGGATTTTTTTGGTCATGAATGTTGTCCTATACTTTCAGACACATACCATTTTATTCTTTTATTTTTGTATATTTGAAATTCTTAGACTTAGTATTGGAGATTAGATGTCCTTGATGTGATGACTTTCAGGTTTTGGGAAATGATATTTAGTAACATTTGAGTTTCCGCGTTATTGTAACGACCTGTTTAGTCGTTTTGAGCAGCAGATTTTAATTCTGGAAAAACTGGCCAAGACTACGGACACTACGACGGACCGTCATAGGCACGACGGCCCGTCGAGGGTGTATCGTTTCAATATACTTGGGAATTCTGAAATTGGGTACTGAAAATCGACTCTCTGTAAATTGTGACGGACCTGCAGGACGTGCCGTCACAGCCACGACGAACCGTCGTGAGCTCCCGTTGCAAAACACTTCAACTTTTGAGAATTTGGTACGGGAAACGAGTTTCTGACCGCCATGACGGACGTGCAGGACGGACCGTCACAGATGTGACGGACCGTCACAGTGTCCGTGGTGAAAGAGGGGAGTTTTGGTCTTGCGATGACCTGAGTGACGGACCGTCGCAGGCACGACGGCCCGTCACAAGTTGTGCAAATCCCAGGCAGAATAGGATTCCTCTACACGTTTTAAGGGTCGTTTTGGACTATTCTTTCCTTAATTATAAAGATTGAGGGTTAATATTAATAAGTCTAATTACTTGGGGGTTAAAAGAGGTAACCTTAAGTTAATTAGTGGGTTCTATTGTCCTCTTTTAGTCTTAATTATATGATAATTAGGGTAAAGGAAAGAGGGTTTGAATAAAACAAAACAGAAAGAACAGAGAGAGAGAGAGAGAGTATTGATCGATCGAATTGGTTGAGGAGAATATCAAAGCTTGGGAAATTGCTTGTTGATTCCAATTCTTCGGTGGAGGTAGGTTATGGTTTCATGCTATTCGTAGTAGACTCTTAATAGCGAATGATATGTATTGGTAGTATTGTAAACCTGTCTATATGCTTAATTGTATGCTTGCATGAATATGATTATGTGATTTTGATAAAACAAGCATGATGAAAACCATTGAATCCCAAATCTTGAAAGAAACTTTAATCTATGTTATTAATGATGATGCCTTGGTATAAAAGAAGGCTTGATGAATTGAAGTAATGGGATTGGTGATGCCTTGGTATAGAGAAGGCTTGATGAACGAATTGAATGAGGTTAGTGGATCGGAGTGTCACGTTCCGACACATAGTATTAGTGGATCGGAGTGTCACGTTCCGACACATAGTATTAGTGGATCGGAGTGTCACGTTCCGACACATAGTATTAGTGGGACGGGTGTCACGAACCGACATGTAGAATTAGGGGATCGGAGTGTCACGTACCGACACATATAGGGGATCGGAGTGTCACGTTCCGACACATAAAGGGGATCGGAGTGTCACGTTCCGACACATATAGGGGATCGGAGTGTCACGTTCCGACACATATAGGGGATCGGAGTGTCACGTACCGACACATAGTGGTAGGGGATCGGAGTGTCACGTACCGACACAAGAGGAAGAAAGATAATGAATCTTGAAAGGTGATAATATACTCAACATAATGAACTTAATTCCCAAATGAGTATGGTATTGAGGCTTGAGCCCTCATGGATGAACTTGATGGTATTTATTGACGATTATAATACTTGTTGTTGCTACATGTTGAGTTTGTAGTTGATTTATAATATTACTTGATATATATTATCTTCTATTTTGAGTTGGCCGATGATATCTACTCAGTACTTGTGGTTGTACTAACCCCCTACTTTTATGTTTTCTTCTTTGTTATTTATGAAATGCAGCAAACGTTCCGTCAACTTCAACACAACAGTAACTCGAGCCAGTTTTTGTCATATCGGATCTTCAGGGTGAGCTAATGCTTCTAGCTTGGACTGGGTCTTCTTCTTCAAGTCTTGATGCCTTGAACTTCCGGCATGGACTAGCTTTTTAGTTATTTTGTTTTTAGACATTCCTAGCTTAGTAATTTGAAATAGATGTTCTTGTGATGATGACTTCCAGATTTTGGGGATAATAATAATAGTTTTGAATTGTTTTATTAATGAGTTTAAGTCTTCCGCATTATTTTCTGTTGATATATCTTGAAATGATAAGGTTTAGATGGGTTGGTTCGCTCACATAGGAGGGTAAATATGGGTGCTAGTCGCGTCCCCGATTTGGGTCGTGACAAACTTGGTATCAGAGCATTAGGTTCGTTGGTCTCATCACACAAGAAAAGGTCTAGTAGAGTCTTAAGGAACGGTAGGGGGATGCCTTTACTTTTCTTTGAGAGGATATAAGACTTTAGGAAAATTCCATTCTTTCATTCTTTCTTTCGTGCTACTACTTGAGTCCAATTGGTATCTTGGTGATACAAATTGGTATCTGACCATCTTCACTCTATTTCGCAGATGGTTAGAACTAGAGCAACAACCGCACCAGCAGCAACAACGGAAAGACAAGAAACATCTGAGCCAGCCACTGGGGCTGTGGCTCGACGAAGAACAACGGCAAGAGGCCGTGGGAGAGGTCGTGGGAGGACGTCCTCTAGAGGAAGAGGACGAGCACCTAGTCCATCTGATGCTAGGGCGGTGACTCCTCCACCGACTGAGGAGGTAGTAAGAGAGGGTGAGGAAGGGGAAACTGAACAAGGGCAAAATGAGGAAATGCCACCCCAACCTACCCCAGAGATGATCAACCAGGTACTTGCTTATCTTAGCGGGTTATCTGATCACGGTCAGGCACCTCCAGTGGTTTCTGCACCAACACCTCCGGTTTCAGAGGTACGACATGTGGCTACTATGGCTCCCCGCATGGATGCATCATTGGGAATAGGCACATTTCCACGTCTGACTACTGGGCCTATTATGACAAATGATCAGCATGAACTTTTCAGTAAGTTCTTGAAATTGAAACCTCCAGTATTTAAGGGTGCAGAATCAGAGGATGCCTACGATTTTCTAGTTGATTGTCATGAGCTACTACACAAGATGGGTATAGTAGAGAGGTTTGGTGTCGAGTTCGTGAGCTATCAGTTTCAAGGGAACGCCAAAATGTGGTGGCGTTCACATGTTGAGTGTCAACCAACAGAGGCACCACCTATGACTTGGGAATCATTCTCTAGATTGTTCATGGAAAAGTATATTCCCCGGACTTTGAGGGATAGGAAGAGGGATGAGTTCTTGAGTCTAGAGCAAGGTAGGATGACGGTTAACGCATATGAGGCCAAATTCCGTGCATTATCCAGATATGCCACCCAACTTTGTTTCAGTCCACAGGAACAGATTCGCCGTTTCGTGAAGGGGTTGAGGTCAGAGTTGCGGATTTCAGCCTTACAGGTAGCGGCAACGGCAACATCCTTCCAAGAGGTGGTAGACTTTGTGATAGAGGTGGAACGAGTGAAACCAGATGACTTCACCACGACATCAACATCAAAAAGGTTTCGAAGGGGAGGTGAGTTTAATGGTTCTTATTCTAGAGGACAGAGCTCCGGAGGTCACTCAGTTCGACCAATTCAGTCTTCACTACAGACTGTAGTTGGGGGTCCACCTCAGAATGGTCAACACTACTCCGAGAGACCTATGCCTGACTCCAGAGAGTGCTATGGATGTGGGGAGATTGGACATATTAGGAGGAGTTGTCCAAAACAGAGTTACAGACCCCCAATAGCTAGAGGTAGAGGTGGTCATGGTAGAGGCCGCTTTTCTGGAGGACGTGGTGGTCGAGGTAATGGTGGTCACCAAAACGGCAGAGGTGATGGGCAAAACGGAGCCACTCCTACACAACATGGTAGGGGCAACGAACAGACTGGTGATAGGGCCCATTGTTACGCTTTCCCTGGGAGATCCGAGGCGGAGGCGTCTGATGCTGTTATCACAGGTAATCTTTTGGTTTGTGATTGCATGGCATCTGTATTATTTGACCCTGGCTCCACGTTTTCATATGTATCTTCATCATTTGCTAATGGTCTAAATCTACATTGTGAATTACTTGATATGCCTATTCGTGTTTCTACTCCGGTGGGTGAGTCTGTGGTAGTTGAAAGGGTACATAGGTCTTGTTTGGTGAACTTTGTGGGGAGCAACACTTATGTAGACTTGGTTATTTTAGAAATGGGTGACTTTGATGTAATTCTGGGTATGACTTGGCTTTCTCCAAATTTTGCGATCTTGGATTGTAATGCTAAAACTGTGACATTAGCCAAGCCTGGGACAGATCCGTTAGTGTGGGAAGGTGACTACACTTCCAATCCGGTGTGTATCATATCCTATCTTCGTGCTAAGAAAATGGTTAGTAAAGGGTGTTTAGCTTTCTTGGCACATCTCAAGGACGACACTACCCAAGTACCCTCGATTGAGTCGGTTTCGGTAGTCCATGAGTTTTTGGATGTGTTCCCTGCAGATCTTCCTGGTATGCCACCGGATAGGGATATCGACTTTTGCATTGATTTGGAACCGGGCACTCGCCCCATTTCTATACCCCCTTATAAAATGGCTCCCGCGGAGTTAAGAGAGTTAAAGGCACAACTTCAAGAGTTGTTGAGCAAAGGCTTCATTAGACCAAGTGCATCTCCTTGGGGTGCTCCGGTTTTGTTTGTAAATAAGAAGGATGGGAGTTTTCGAATGTGCATAGATTACCGGCAGTTGAACAAGGTAACTATTAAGAACAAGTATCCTCTTCCTCGCATAGATGACTTATTTGATCAACTACAAGGTGCTTGTGTCTTCTCGAAGATCGACTTGAGATCCGGTTATCATCAATTGAAAATACGGGCAGCGGATGTGCCAAAGACTGCTTTCCGAACAAGGTATGGGCATTATGAATTCGTAGTGATGTCTTTTGGTCTTACAAATGCCCCCGCTGCTTTCATGAGCTTGATGAATGGGATATTTAAGCCGTATTTGGATCTCTTTGTGATCGTATTTATAGATGATATACTGGTGTATTCTAAAAGTAGGGAGGAACATGAGGAGCATTTGGGGATTGTGTTGGAAATGTTGAGGGAGAAAAAGCTTTATGCCAAGTTCTCTAAGTGTGAGTTTTGGCTAGATGCAGTGTCCTTCTTGGGGCATGTAGTTTCTAAGGAAGGAGTGATGGTAGATCCTTCTAAGATTGAGACAGTGAAGAATTGGGTAAGACCCACTAATGTGTCAGAAATACGGAGTTTTGTTGGGTTAGCTAGCTACTACCGCCGATTTGTCAAGGGATTCTCTTCTATTGCTTCCCAACTGACGAACTTGACTAAGCAAAATGTTTTATTTGTATGGTCGGATGAGTGTGAGGAAAGCTTTCAGAAACTCAAGACTTTGTTGACTACCGCGCCTATCCTTACTTTGCCGGTAGAGGGTAAGAACTTCATTGTTTATTGTGATACATCCTATTCGGGTTTGGGTGCAGTGCTAATGCAAGAGAAGAACGTGATTGCTTATGCTTCAAGACAATTAAAGGTGCATGAACGTAACTATCCAACTCATGACTTGGAATTGGCCGCGGTAGTATTTGCACTAAAGCAATGGAGACATTATTTATATGGGGTTAAGTGTGAAATCTATACGGATCATCGTAGCCTTCAGTATGTCTTTACTCAGAAAGATTTGAACTTGAGACAGAGGAGATGGATGGAACTACTGAAGGACTACGACATCACTATTCTGTATCATCCGGGGAAGGCGAATGTTGTGGCAGATGCTTTGAGTAGAAAGGCGGGAAGCATGGGAAGTCTAGCTCATTTGCAAGCTTCTAGACGCCCATTGGCTAGAGAGGTTCAGACTCTGGCTAACGACTTGATGAGGTTAGAAATAAATGAGAAGGGAGGATTGTTGGCTAGTGTGGAGTCGAGATCTTCTTTTCTTGACAAGATTAAGGGAAAACAGTTTGATGATGAGAAACTAAGGCGAATTCGAGATAAGGTGTTGCAAGGAGAGGCTAAAGAAGCAACAATTGATAAGGAAGGTGTTTTGAGGATCAAGGGAAGGGTATGTGTACCCCGCGTTGATAATTTGGTCACCACTATTCTTACAGAGGCTCATAGTTCAGGATATTCTATACATCCTGGTGCAACCAAGATGTATCGTGACCTAAAGCAACACTTCTGGTGGAGTAGAATGAAGCGAGATATTGTTGAGTTTGTTGCCAAATGTCCAAATTGTCAACAAGTGAAGTATGAACACCAGAGGCCCGGAGGAACACTTCAGAGAATGCCCATTCCTGAATGGAAGTGGGAGAGAATCGCGATGGACTTCGTGGTTGGTCTTCCCAAGACATTGGGTAAGTATGACTCTATTTGGGTGATTGTTGATAGGTTAACTAAGTCTGCTCATTTCATTCCGGTCAAGGTGACTTATAATGCAGAGAAGTTAGCAAAAATCTACATCTCAGAAATCGTTCGATTGCATGGGGTTCCACTATCCATCATATCAGATAGAGGTACGCAGTTTACTTCTAAGTTTTGGAAAACATTGCATGCTGAATTAGGTACTAGGTTGGACCTTAGTACTGCGTTTCACCCTCAGACTGATGGTCAGTCTGAGCGAACGATTCAAGTGTTGGAGGATATGCTTCGTGCATGTGTGATAGAATTTGGTGGTCATTGGGATAGCTTCTTACCTTTGGCAGAGTTTTCATACAATAATAACTATCACTCCAGCATTGACATGGCTCCATTCGAAGCATTGTATGGGAGGAGGTGTAGATCTCCCATTGGGTGGTTTGATGCATTTGAGGTTAGACCTTGGGGTACTGACCTCTTGAGAGATTCGTTAGATAAGGTGAAGCGCATTAAAGAAAAGCTTCTAGCGGCGCAAAGTAGACAAAAGGAGTATGCAGACCGAAAGGTTAGAGACTTGGAGTTCATGGAGGGTGAACAAGTCTTGTTGAAGGTTTCACCCATGAAAGGGGTGATGCGGTTTGGTAAAAGAGGTAAGTTAAGTCCAAGGTATATTGGACCATTTGAAGTGCTTAAGCGAATAGGGGAGGTGGCTTATGAATTAGCCTTACCTCCAGGGCTGTCCGGAGTGCATCCGGTGTTTCATGTGTCCATGTTGAAAAGATACCATGGAGATGGAAACTACATTATCCGTTGGGATTCAGTTTAGCTTGATGAGAATTTGACTTATGAGGAGGAACCGGTTGCTATACTAGATAGAGAGGTTCGCAAGTTGAGGTCGAGAGAAATTGCATCCATCAAGGTCCAATGGAAGAATTGACCGGTTGATGAAGCTACTTGGGAGAAGGAGGCAGATATGCAAGAAAAATACCCACATCTGTTTACAGATTCAGGTACTCCTTTTCGCCATTGTTTTTCTTCTTTTGATCATTCGGGGACGAACGATGGGTAAATTGGTATCTATTGTAACGACCTGTTTAGTCGTTTTGAGCAGCAGATTTTAATTCTGGAAAAACTGGCCAAGACTACGGACACTACGACGGACCGTCATAGGCACGACGGCTCGTCGAGGGTGTATCGTTTCAATATACTTGGGAATTCTAAAATTGGGTACAGAAAATCGACTCTCTGTAAATTGTGACGGACCTGCAGGACGTGCCGTCACAGCCACGACGAACCGTCGTGAGCTCCCGTTGCAAAACACTTCAACATTTGAGAATTTGGTACGGGAAACGAGTTTCTGACCGCCATGACGGACGTGTAGGACGGACCGTCACAGATGTGACGGACCGTCACAGTGTCCGTGGTGAAAGAGGGGAGTTTTGGTCTTGCGACGACCTGAGTGACGGACCGTCGCAGGCACGACGGCCCGTCACAGGTTGTGCAAATCCCAGGCAGAATAGGATTCCTCTACACGTTTTAAGGGTCGTTTTGGACTATTCTTTCCTTAATTATAAAGATTGAGGGTTAATATTAATAAGTCTAATTACTTGGGGGTTAAAAGAGGTAACCTTAAGTTAATTAGTGGGTTCTATTGTCCTCTTTAGTCTTAATTATATGATAATTAGGGTAAAGGAAAGAGGGTTTGAATAAAACAAAACAGAAAGAACAGAGAGAGAGAGTATTGATCGATCGAATTGGTTGAGGAGAATATCAAAGCTTGGGAAATTGCTTGTTGATTCCAATTCTTCGGTGGAGGTAGGTTATGGTTTCATGCTATTTGTAGTAGACTCTTAATAGCGCATGATATGTATTGGTAGTATTGTAAACCTGTCTATATGCTTAATTGTATGCTTGCATGAATATGATTATGTGATTTTGATAAAACAAGCATGATGAAAACCATTGAATCCCAAATCTTGAAAGAAACTTTAATCTATGTTATTAATGATGATGTCTTGGTATAAAAGAAGGCTTGATGAATTGAAGTAATGGGATTGGTGATGCCTTGGTATAGAGAAGGCTTGATGAACGAATTGTATGAGGTTAGTGGATCGGAGTGTCACGTTCCGACACATAGTATTAGTGGATCGGAGTGTCACGTTCCGACACATAGTATTAGTGGATCGGAGTGTCACGTTCCGACACATAGTATTAGTGGGACGGGTGTCACGAACCGACACGTAGAATTAGGGGATCGGAGTGTCACGTACCGACACATATAGGGGATCGGAGTGTCACGTTCCGACACATATAGGGGATCGGAGTGTCACGTTCCGACACATATAGGGGATCGGAGTGTCACGTTCCGACACATATAGGGGATCGGAGTGTCACGTACCGACACATAGTGGTAGGGGATCGGAGTATCACATACCGACACAAGAGGAAGAAAGATAATGAATCTTGAAAGGTGATAATATACTCAACATAATGAACTTAATTCCCAAATGAGTATGGTATTGAGGCTTGAGCCCTCATGGATGAACTTGATGGTATTTATTGACGATTATAATACTTGTTGTTGCTACATGTTGAGTTTATAGTTGATTTATAATATTACTTGATATATATTATCTTCTATTTTGAGTTGGCCGATGATATCTACTCAGTACTTGTGGTTGTACTAACCCCCTACTTTTATGTTTTCTTCTTTGTTATTTATGAAATGCAGCAAACGTTCCGTCAACTTCAACACAACAGTAACTCGAGCCAGTTTTCGTCATACCGGATCTTCAGGGTGAGCTAATGCTTCTAGCTTGGACTGGGTCTTCTTCTTCAAGTCTTGATGCCTTGAACTTCCGGCATGGACTAGCTTTTTAGTTATTTTGTTTTTAGACATTCCTAGCTTAGTAATTTGAAATAGATGTTCTTGTGATGATGACTTCCTGATTTTGGGGATAATAATAATAGTTTTGAATTGTTTTATTAATGAGTTTAAGTCTTCCGCATTATTTTCTGTTGATATATCTTGAAATGATAAGGTTTAGATGGGTTGGTTCGCTCACATAGGAGGGTAAATGTGGGTTCCAATCGCGTCCCCGATTTGGGTCGTGACAGTTATGCTTGTATTTTGTAAGTTAGGTTAAATTAGTTGGTTCTTCCACTTAAGAAGTTAAGTGTTGGTGCCACTCACGACTCTTTTTGGGTCGTGACAAACTTGGTATCAGAGCGTTAGGTTTGGTGATCTCATCACACAAGGACAAGTCTAGTAGAGTCTTGCAGAACATTATGAGGACGCCATTAATTTTCTTTGAGAGACTATAAGACTTTAAGAAAACTTCATTTCTTCGTTCTTTCGTGCTACTACTTGAGTCCAATTGGTATCTAGGTGATACAAATTGGTATCTAGCCTTCTTCACTCTATTTCAAATATGATTAGTATTAGAGTAGTAGAATTGAAAACACTAACACCAGCAAGAGAGTATGCGTCCTTAAAAATAGATATGTTTCCACGATTTACTATAGGCATGTAATTACTAGTGACTAGTATGGTCTTTTTATTAAGTTCTTAAAGTGAAATCCCCTACTCTTCATTGGTAGCATTTTCTGACTTCTTTATGGAGAAGTATATTCTCTGAATCTTACTGGATATGAGATAGATAAGGTGAATTAAGATGACTTAGGTGACAACATTCAAAAAGTTCATAAGAAACGACTAGGTAGTGAATATCATTACTTTGAAAAATATAGTTAGTAAAGTTCTCATAAGATATATGGATTGCTTAGTGAATAATGAAATTTTGCCGAGTCAATTGAGGGAGAAATCTCTACTACAATTTCATAGATTAAGTGTGTGTGTGTGTGTGTGTATATATATATATATATATATATATATATATATATATATATATATATATATATATATATATATATATATATATATATATATATATATATATATATATATTTATAAAGTTCATGATACGACTACTACAATAATATCAATATTTGCTTGTTTAAAGTTATAATGTGTGTCATTTTGTCATCGACCTAATTTAAGAATGAATTTAATAATAGTTTGGAATTATTTAATGGTAGAAATGTGTGACCTATTTGGAGTATGATCTCCTTGGTAGATCTGATGTGTTCTAGTGGTGGATCTTTGGTATGGTACTAGTGCATTTAAATTGGAAAATGTATCTTGAGGTTCTGAATGAGGACTGACGATTTTATCTTAAGCTTCAATAGGTAGATTTAAGCTAGGATGACAAACTTATAGGGAAATAAAGTCCTATTGAGTATACTTGGGTGAATTAAATCTAAGATTTTAGCAAGAAAATACTTATAAAATTTAGTTTGTCCTTTAAATTTTATTGGTATACCTGAGTTTAAGGTGTCATGTCGAGGAAAAGGTTCACTTATTGATGATTTAAAGGTCTAGCTAAGCATGATGGTAACAAGTGAAAGTGATATATTACCTATATGATTTATGTTTGTTGTACTAGTATCGAAAAATCTCATTTAGAATAAGTTTTAGTGGCAACAAAGTCTTGCAAGTGTTTCACCGGTTTTGATATTGAATTTTGTATTTGCTTAAGAATTGGACACTATGCCTAATACTACTTGAAAAATGATTGAAATCATTCTCCTTATTTGGTTTCAAATTTTATTAGGAAAAGAATTGGAATTGTAATCCTATTGGTAGTTGATTTTGACTTTGTAAGGATTGTTAGTTAAACGAGTTTTGTACGGTACTAACGATTTGCGAGCATCTAATGTTATGGTTGTATGGAAAGTTTTAGGAGATGTTTGGACACCACTTGAATTGAATTTAAAAGAGCTATATTCATAATTAAAAAAAATGGGGGATATAATGCAATCTTCAGAAAGAGGTGAGAACAACAATATTTTCTCTAATGGCAAGGAATAAATAGGTATCTTTTGGAGGTCTAGAATTGGGTTCTGAGACATGTGATTTCATATATTTTAATATGGGCATGATTTTAGTGTCACATGTTTATCAAATTTGATAAAAGCTATCTAATAAAACCTAAGGAAGGAGTGTACATATGCTCAATCAAGTGTGATGATAAGTTCTCTTGTAATTTGAGTTTATCATAACCGCGTCGAACTTTTAGCGAAGGATATGATAAGATCGATGAAGAGGCGATCAACGATAAGTTAAGATATGTAAATTCATGAAAATCTTAGAGGTATCTATCATTTTGATAGATAAGGAGATTGAGTTACATTGTTCAATTTAAAATTCAAACGTTTCATTTCGAATCTACTTTTGTGGTGGTATGTTTTACAAAGGTATGAATTGGTGAGATAAAATAAAAATAAATAATATATTATTTACATCATATATTAAACATATGGATGGACTTATGCATGTTTGAGTATCAAAGTTAATAAACCTAAGGAAGGGTTTCACTTAAAAGTGTTGGATTAGAATATAAGGTAAAATGTCATGGGTTGTTGATACAAGAATGAGCTCGGTAAGCGAGCTAGAGAAATTTACAAAAGTCTGATATATTGAAGGATCGAGATATTTAAAATTTTGCACCATGAGAACTCTCGTATAAATCCTTGGGGTGTAGTTGAAAGTTGTATTGATATTGGCTATGAGTTTGGATATGGCTGTGAGATATGAAATAGTTCGGTACAGACATACTAGGAGTTAATCATTGACTTTTTTAAAGATTGAGCTTTGATTTGGGTGACAAATAGTGAGGTATGAAAATTTAGTATTGTACATGGGGTTAGATTGCTCAAATGAGGATAGATGACTTATGAATGATGTAGAAGGTGAGATATAATTCTACATGGTTATTAAAAATAGAGTTGTGTTAATACTGCTCTATTGATGGGCCTACATAGAATGTTAAGGTCTGTTACATGGACATTTGATGGCGCATAGAGATTATGAGCTTATAGTATACATAATAACTTGAGTGATAAAGAATTTCCCCAAGTGTTGGCATGAGTATGTGATGGTTTAGAATGGTAGCTAAATCATGGTATAGGGAAGTGGTGTGTAGTTGACTTTGAGTGATTTAATAGTCTTAGATCGATAAAAAGGTACTATGAAATTTGGAATTAGTGTCATTAGTCATGTTTGGGACTCATAATTGTCATGAAATACTTAAATAGGAAGAGATATGACCATAGCTTTGATATGTATTTGATAAGAATACTTTGGTGTTAATGATGGTTTGGGAGTAAGATAGATGATCATTGTGGTATGATTATTATGTTTTATTCTCTATTAAAAGTGTTGACTTCAGTGGAGTTTTGATAAACCAAGTATTTATAATAGGAACTAAATTGGTCATTATGGGTAGCTAGAAATCAATGGTTTAGAGCATAATTCACATTCTACATTTGTGTGTGTTTTTGCTCCTACAGGTGAGCCCCTAATAGTGGATCGTGTGTACCAATTTTGTGATTGTCTTGATGGTAGGCTGGCATCCTTGGTTAGAATTGTTCATTCCAGTTAAGGAAGATTAGGTGTTGTTAGGATAGTTGAAGTATACTAGTTTAGTTTATAACAGATCTACCATGAAAATTTACAGTTTTTTGATAGACTTAAGATTTATCTCATCATCGGTATCATGTTTTGTCTATGTGTAATTGAATGTAAGGACCATTGAGTCTAGTTTTGTCATTTTTAAGGTTTCTTAATAATAGCTACTAATCTAGCATTTTGACAATTGTTGTTAGAGGTTATGTATGCTTGGGTGTATCGCTCGATTGGTGGAAACTTAATCATTTTCTTCGTTGGGTTAGATAAGTTTGGTTCTCACTTGATGAGAACATGATGTCTAAAGTTAAAAATAAAAAATTTATTACTTAACATCGTGAAAATTTTATGTGTGAGAAGAAAAACTTAATAAGAATGGTTTTGTGTATTATGAGTGTGTAGTTGGTGGTTTAGGTTCACTTCTTGTTGGAATAAGTATTTATTTAACATTTTATCGTGGTTATGTAAAAAAAATGAAAAGATTTCACCTAATGATTGTGTCAAGGTCCTTGGGAACATGTTGCATATGTGTGTACGATTAGCTTTGATGACTATTGAGAATATATTTTGCTGTTACTTGAGTTTACATGCAACAATAGCTACCACTTGAGTAGTGATATGACCCTATTGATACATAGTATAAGAGAAGATATAGCTCCCTGTTGGTTGGTTTGATGTATTTGAGGTAAGACCTTAGGAGACAGAGCATGATATACAAAAAATATATTCACACATTTTTGTCGGTTCTTGTACCATTTCTTACCCTCGCCTTCTTTGGTTGTTCGAGGACGAACGATGGGTAAAGTGGTATATACTGTAACGGCCCATTTGGTCGTTTTGACTACTAGGGATTTTTATTTGATAAAATACTTTTAGATAAATTCTAAATGGTTTTTTGGACTATTCTTAACTATAATTATGAAATTAGTGGGGGTAGTTTTAACAATTAACTTATTGATGGTTAAAGAAAATAACAATAAAATTAATAATAGGTCACTTTTACCACAATTATAATTAATCATATATTAAGTAGGGTTAATATTGTTTGGTTGAACAAAAACTGCTCGCAACTTTTATTCTTGAGTTCTCGTCGCCGTCGAGACGACAAACAGGAAAGACTAGAGGTAAAATTTCATCGAAATCTCAATGTTATTGGATAAAAATGGATAGCTTGATGAGCATTAATACTTTTTATTATTATTTAATTATAATCAAATAGATGTCATTCATTCTAATAATATTATAATATTGATGGTTAGGCGAGAAGGGATATTTTCATTATTGAAATTGTAGGCAAATGTATAGTGTTAGTATTTGAAAGTAGGGGGAGACATATTAATTTCTCACTGACTAAAGAGGATAGTATAATGACGATGTTATGACATTAATGATATAATATTATCAATTCATTGTTGAACTTAGAAAGAAACATATTAGTAATTCGACCTTGTGGATTTTTGAAGTGCCGTTGTTTGGATTAGTGAAATTCGACGTTAATTGTTTTCTTTGATTATTATATTACGGTTAATTTTTGATATATTGAGATAGGTAATTTCATATTAGGTATATTATGGTACTTAAATACTATTAAGGTTATGTTATTTGGAGGTTAAGACTTAACCCTAGGCTTGAATTTAAGACATAGGAAACTTGACAAATTAATTGACCTTAAGATGCTAAGAACTTGAACATAGAATTGTGCTTGGTAAATTTTTGGGTTTACGGTACATAAAGTAATAGGGGTGTCTGTAGACTCGTTAATTTACAAAATTATGCACATATACTTGATAGATGGAAAAGGTTCGGAGGCATTGAGGAAAAGAAAAGTATTGGAGAAGTAGCATGTTGATTTCAGTTCTTCGATGGAGGTAGGTTATGGTTTATGCTATTTGATAGTAAACTCTTAATAGTGACACATATACATTGAAAGATATTGTGATGTTTTTATGTACTTGATTGTGTGATTGTGTGGCTTGGTCATGTGTTTTGTAATTGGTCTGAAATCCGGAGACCGTGAAATGTATAATCTTAAACAATCTCTATCGAAGTAATGCCTTGAATAAAGCAGGCTCGATGAAATATTATTAACAAATGAAAAAGTGGTAATATTAAATGATAATTTAATGGTATTATTGGATCGGAGTGTCACGTTCCAACACGGTATTCTTGGATCGGAGTGTCACGTTCCGATACGATATTTTTGGATCGGAGCGTCAGGTTCCGACATGGTATTCTTAAATCAAAGTGTCACATTCTGACACGATATTCTTGGATCGGAGTGTCACGTTCCGACAAGATAATATTAAATGAAAAACATGTTGAATTAATGGAAGATACTCAATCTCAAAGAACTCAACTACCAAAATGGTTTTGTTTGGAGGCATGAGTCCTCATGTGTGATCTTGATACCATTGACTTAATACGTGCTTAATTTATTGTTATTGACAATTGTTCATGTTGTTTGTTGCTTATCACACGTTAAGTGCTATAGTTGAGCTCATACTATTATTCTTTGTATATTATTTACTATTTTGGGTTGACCGATGATACTTACTTAGTACATGTTGCCTCGTACTGAGCCCTACTTGTTTTCTTCTTTGTTTTCCTTTTATGAAATGCAGCGAGTGTAGCTATGACTTCTGATTTCCCTCAGCTCTAGCTAGCCTCGCGCATATCAAGTTTCAGCGTGAGCTATCCATTCAAGCTTGAGTTTGATTTTTTTTGTCATGACATGATTTACTATACTTTCAGACACATACCATTTTATTCTTTTATTTTTGTGTATTTTATATTCTTAGACTTAGTATTGGAGATTAGATGTTCTTGATGTGATGACTTTCAGGTTTTGGGAAATGATATTTAGTAACATTTGAGTTTCCGCGTTATGCTTGTATTTTGTAAGTTAGGTTAAACTGGTTGGTTCTTCCACTTAAGAAGTTAAGTGTGGGTGGCACTCACGACTCGTTTTGGGTTGTGACATATAATTTAAAAGGAAGTTACATACATGGAAGATTATAGGATTATACTTAATATGTTGTAGTAATAATAAACATAGATGAAAGATTTGAACTGTCAAGAGTATAAAAGTAAAAACATTTTTTACATTATGATTATAATCAAACAAATACAAAATGATTGTGAAAGATAAAATAAAATGAGTTTGTGGGCCCACACATGAAACAAAAAATTTTGTGACTGTTAAAAATGAAAATAGAATTCTTCTAGAAAACAATTTTGACAATTCATTATACAATTATAAATTAAAAAATTTGCCCATAATAGAATTAAAATTACAAAATTGTTATTGGTTGTCCTCATCAAGACTCTTCTATATGATAGAAAAAACTAGATAATTTAAGGCCCGTGATACTGGCCCAATATAGTGAAAGACTCGTTTGCAGGCTTGTAACGACCTGTTTAGTCGTTTTGAGCAGCAGATTTTATTTTTGGAAAAAATTGGCTGAGACGACGGACCCCACTACGGACCGTCATGGGCAGGACGGACCGTCGCAGGGTATCGTTTCAAAACACTTAGAAATTCTAAAAATTGGGTACTGAAAATCGACTCTCTGAACTTCGTGACGGAATGGCAGGACGGACCGTCACAGGCGTGACGGACCGTCACAGATTCTTTAGTGGAAATCGAGTCTCTGAACCTTGCGACGACCTGCAGGACGGACCGTCGCAGGCACGACGGGCCGTCATAGGTTGCGTAATCCCAGTCTGGGTCGGATTTCTTTACACGTTTTAAGGGACGTTTTGGACTATTCCTACTTTAATTATAAAGTTAGAGGGTTAAGGTTAGTAAGTCTAATTACTTGGGGGTTAAAAGAGGTAACCTTATGTTAATTAGTGGGTTATTATTGCCATCTTTTATTCTTAATTACATGCTAATTAGGTTAAAAGAAAGAGGGTTTGAATAAGAAAAATAAAAAGAACAAGAAGAGAGAGAGAGGATCGATCGAGAAGGGGAAAACACAAAGCTTTGGGGAATTTGCTTGCTTGATCACGAATCTTCGGTGGAGGTAGGTTATGGTTTTCATACTATCCGTAGTAAACTCTTAATAGCGAATGATATGTGTTGGTAGTGTTGTAAACCCTTCTATATGCTTAATTGTATGCTTGCATGAATATGATTATTTAATTGTGATAAAATAAGCATGATGAAGCTATTGAATCCTAAATCTTAAAGAAACTCTAATCTACTTTGTTAATGATGATGCCTTGGTATAAAAGAAGGCTTGATGAACGAAAGAAGTGAGATTAGGGGATCGGGTGCCACGTTCCGGTACCAGGATAGAAATAGAGGATCGGGTGCCACGTTCCGGTACCAGGATAGAATGAGGATCGGAGTGTCACGTTCCGACACCAGGATAGTAAATGGATCGGAGTGTCACGTTCCGACACCAGGATAGTATGGTATTGAGGCTTGAGTCCTCATGTGTGAACTTGGCGGTACTTATTTATGATTATGGTACTTGTTGTTGCTACTTGTTGAGTATTGTAGTTGATTTATAATATTACTTGATATATATTGTCTTCTATTTTGAGTTGGCCGATGATATCTACTCAGTACCCGTGTTTTGTACTGACCCCTACTTTTATGTTTTCTTCTTTGTTATTTGTGGAGTGCAGCAAACGTGCCGTCGTCTTCGACTCAATAGTAATTCTAGCCAGTCTTCACTACATCGGAAATTCAGGGTGAGCTAATGCTTCTAGCTTGGACTGGATCTTCTTCTTCAAGTCTTGATGCCTTGAGCTTTCGGCATGGACTAGCTTTTATTTGTTTTACCTTCTTAGAACTTTTTAGTTTAGAAATTTGAGGATAGATGTTCTTGTGATGATGACTTCCAGATTTTGGGAAATAATAGATGTTGAATTTTAATAGTTATTGAATTGGTTTTTATTAATGAGTTTAAGTCTTCCGCATTACTTTCTGTCGATATTATATTGAAATGTTAAGGGTTAGATTGGTTGGTTCGCTCACATAGGAGGGTAAATGTGGGTGCCAGTCGCGGCTCGGTTTTGGGTCGTGACAAACTTGGTATCAGAGCCTTAGGTTCGTTGGTCTCATCACACAAGAACGAGTCTAGTAGAGTCTTGAGGAACGGTAGGGGGACGCCTTTACTTTTCTTTGACAGGCTATAAGACTTTAGGAAAATTCCATTCTTTCTTTCTTTCTTTCGTGCTACTACTTGAATCCAATTGGTATCTAGGTGATACAAATTGGTATCTGACCATCTTCACTCTATTTCGCAGATGGTTAGAACTAGAGCAACGACTGCACCAACACCAACACCGGCAAGACAAGAAACGTCTGAGCTAGCCACTGGGGCTGTGGCTCGAGGAAGAGCAGTGGCAAGAGGCCGTGGTAGAGGTCGTGGGAGGACGTCCTCTAGAGGGAGAGGACGAGTACATAGCCCATCTGATGCTAGGGCGGTGACTCCTCCACCAACTAAGCAGGTAGTAAGAGAGGGTGAGGAAGGGGAGAATGAACAAGTGCAAAATGAGGAATTGCCACCCCAACCTACCCCAGAGATGATCAATCAGGTTCTTGCTTATCTTAGCGGGTTATCTGATCAGGGTCAGGCACCTCCAGTGTTTTCTACACCAACACCTCCGGTTTCAGAGGTACGACATGCCACTGCTGGGGCTCCCCGCATGGATGCCTCATTGGAAATAGGCACTTTTCCTCGGTTGACTATAGGGCCTATCATGACAAATGATCAACATGAGCTTTTCAGTAAGTTCTTGAAATTGAAACCTCCAGTCTTCAAGGGTGCTGAATCTGAGGATGCCTACAATTTTCTAGTTGACTGTCATGAGCTACTACACAAAATGGGTATAGTAGAACGGTTTGGTGTTGAGTTTGTGACTTATCAGTTCCAAGGAAACGCCAAAATGTGGTGGCGGTCACATGTAGAGTGTCAACTAACATAGGCACCACCTATGACTTGGGCCTCATTCTCTAGCTTTTTTATGTAGAAGTATATCCCCCGGACTTTGAGGGATAGGAAAAGAGATGAGTTCTTGAGCCTAGAACAAGGTAGGATGTCGGTTACTGCTTATGAGGCTACGTTTCGCGCACTATCCATATATGCCACCCAACTTTGTTTCAGTCCACAAGAGCGGATTCGCCGTTTTGTGAAGGGGTTGAGGTCAGAGTTGCGGATTTCAGCCTTACAGGTAGCGGCTACAGCAAAATCCTTTCAGGAAGTGGTAGACTTCGTAATAGAGGTGGAACGACTAAAGCCAGATGACTTCACCATGGCGTCGACATCAAAAAGGTTTCGAAAGGGAGGTGAGTTTAATGGTTCTTATTCTAGAGGACAGGGTTCCGGAGGTTACTCATTCTGACCAATTCAGTCTTCACTACAAACTGTAGTTGGGGGTCCACCTCAAACCGGCCAACACTTCTCTGAGAGACCTATGCTTGAATCTAGAGAGTGTTATGGATGTGGGGAGACTGGACACATTAAGAGGTATTGTCCAAAACAGAGTTACAGACCTCCAATGGTTAGAGGTAGAGGTGGTCATGGAAGAGGCCGTCATTCTGGAGGACGCGGTGGTCGAGGTAATGGTGGTCACCAAAACGGCCGAGGTGATTGGAAAATTGGAGCCACTACGACACAACATGGTAGGGGCAACGGGCAGACAAACGATAGGGCCCATTGTTATGCTTTCCCTGGGAGATCGGAGGCGGAGAC
Source organism: Solanum peruvianum (assembly GCA_027705065.1). Classification (NCBI taxonomy): domain Eukaryota; kingdom Viridiplantae; phylum Streptophyta; class Magnoliopsida; order Solanales; family Solanaceae; genus Solanum; species Solanum peruvianum. The sequence continues at coordinate 63,765 of JAKWJD010000875.1, read as the reverse complement.
ATCTGATGCTGTTATCACAGGTAATCTTCTGGTTTGTGATTGCATGGCTTCTGTATTGTTTGATCCTGGATCCACATTTTCTTATATATCTTCCTCATTTGCTAATGGTCTTAATTTACATTGTGAATTACTTGATATGCCTATTCGTGTTTCTACTCCGGTGGGTGAGTCTGTGATAGTTGAAAAGGTATATAGGTCATGTTTGGTGAATTTTGTGGGGAGCAACACTTATGTAGATTTGGTTATCTTAGAAATGGTTGACTTTGATGTAATTTTGGGTATGACTTGACTTTCTCCGAATTTTGCGATCTTGGATTGTAATGCTAAAACTGTGACATTAGCCAAGCCTGGGACAGATCAGATCCGTTAGTGTGGGAGGGCGACTACACTTCCAATCCAGTTCGTATCGTGTCCTTTCTTCGTGCTAAGAAGATGGTTAGTAAGGGTTGTTTATCTTTCTTGGCACATCTCAGGGATGACACTACCCAAGTACCTTCGATTGAGTCGGTTTCGGTAGTCCGTGAGTTTTTGGATGTGTTCCCTGCAGATCTTCCTGGTATGCCACCGGATAGGGATATCTACTTCTGTATTGATCTTGAACCGGGTACTCGCCCCATTTCTATACCCCCTTATAGAATGGCTCCCACGGAGTTAAGAGAGTTAAAGGCCCAACTTCAAGAGTTGTTGAGCAAAGGCTTCATTAGACCAAGTGCATCTCCTTGGGGTGCTCCGGTTTTGTTTGTGAAGAAGAAGGATGGGAGTTTTTGGATGTGCATAGACTACCGGCAGTTGAACAAGGTAACTATTAAGAACAAGTATCCTCTTCCTCGCATTGATGACTTGTTCGATCAGTTACAAGGTGTGTGTGTCTTCTCTAAGATTGACTTGAGATCCGGTTATCATCAATTGAAAATACGGGCAACGGATGTGCCAAAGACTGCTTTTCGAACCAGGTATGGGCATTACGAATTTGTAGTGATGTCTTTTGGTCTTACGAATGCCCCTGCTGCATTCATGAGCTTGATGAACGGGATTTTTAAGCCATATTTGGATCTCTTTGTAATCGTATTTATTGATGATATAATGATATACTCTAAAAGTAAGAAGGAACATGAGGAGCATTTGAGAATTGTATTGGAAATGTTGAGGGAGAAAAAGCTTTATGCCAAGTTCTCTAAGTGTGAGTTTTGGCTAGATGCAGTGTCCTTTTTGGGGCACGTGGTTTCTAAGGATGGAGTGATGGTGGATCCTTCTAAGATTGAGACAGTTAAGAATTGGGTAAGACCTACTAATGTGTCAGAAATAAGGAGCTTTGTTGGGTTAGCTAGCTACTACCGCCGATTTGTCAAGGGATTCTCTTCTATTGCTTCCCAATTGACGAACTTGACTAAGCAGAATGTTCCATTTGTATGGTTGGACGAATGTGAGGAAAGCTTTCAGAAACTCAAGACTTTGTTGACTACCGCACCTATCCTTACCTTGCCAGTAGAGGGTAAGAACTTCATTGTTTATTGTGATGCAACCTATTCTGGGTTGGGTGCAGTGCAAATGCAAGAAAAGAATGTGATTGCTTATGCTTCAAGACAATTAAAGGTGCATGAACGTAACTATCCGACTCATGATTTGGAATTGGCCGCGGTAGTATTCGCATTAAAGCAATGGAGTCATTATTTATATGGGGTTAAGTGTGAAGTTTATACGGATCATCGTAGCCTACAGTATGTCTTTACTCAGAAAGATTTGAACTTGAGACAAAGGAGATGGATGGAACTACAGAAGGACTACGATATCACTATTTTGTATCATCCGGGAAAGGCGAATGTTGTGGCGGATGCTTTAAGTAGAAAGGCGGGAAGCATGGGAAGTCTAGCTCACTTGCAAGTTTCTTGACGCCCATTGGCTAGAGAGGTTCAGATTCTGGCTAATGACCTTATGAGGTTAGAAGTAAATCAGAAGGGAGAATTGTTAGCTTGTGTGGGGGCAAGATCTTCCTTCCTTGACAAGATTAAGGGAAAGCAGTTTAATGATGAAAAATTGATCCGGATCCGAGATAAAGTGCTGCAAGGAGAGGCCAAAGAAGCAACAATCGATGAGGAAGGTGTGTTGAGGATTAAGGGAAGGGTATGTGTACCCCGCGTCGATGATTTGATCAACACTATTCTGACAGAAGCTCATAGTTCAAGGTATTCTATACATCCGGGTGCAACCAAGATGTACCGTGACCTAAAGCAACACTTTTGGTGGAGTAGAAATAAGCGTGATATTGTTGATTTTATTGCCAAGTGTCCAAACTGTCAACAAGTAAAGTAAGAACACCAAAGGCCCGGAGGGACACTTCAGAGAATGCCCATTCCTGAATGGAAGTGGGAGAGAATTGCAATGGATTTTGTGGTTGGTCTACCAAAGACAATGGGTAAGTATGACTCTATTTGGGTGATTGTTGATAGGTTAACTAAGTCTGCTCATTTCATTCCGGTCAAGGTGACTTACAATGCAGAGAAGTTAGCCAAAATTTACATCTCAGAAATTGTTCGATTACATGGAGTTCCACTCTCCATCATATCAGATAGAGGTACACAATTTACTTCTATGTTTTGGAAAACACTGCATGCGGAATTGGGTACTAGGTTGGACCTTAGTACCGCATTTCACCCTCAGACCGATGGTCAGTCTGAGCGAAGGATTCAAGTGTTGGAAGATATGCTTCGTGAATGTGTGATAGAATTTGGTGGTCATTGGGATAACTTCTTACCCTTAGCAGAATTTTCATACAACAATAGCTATCACTCAAGCATTGATATGGCCCCATTTTAAGCATTGTATGGTAGGAGATGTAGGTCTCCCATTGGGTGGTTTGATGCATTTGAGGTTAGACCTTGGGGTACTGATCTGTTGAGGGATTCATTAGAGAAAGTGAAATCTATTCAAGAAAAGCTTTTGGCGGCACAAAGTAGGCAAAAAGAATATGCAGATTGAAAGGTTAGAGACTAAGAGTTAATGGAGGGTGAACAAGTCTTGTTGAAGGTTTCGCCCATGAAAGGGGTGATGCGGTTTGTTAAAAGAGGTAAACGAAGCCCAAGGTATATTGGTCCCTATGAAGTACTTAAGAGAGTAGGGGAGGTGGCTTATGAGTTAGCCTTGCCCCTAGGGCTGTCCGGAGTACATCCGGTATTCCATGTATCTATTTTGAAAAGATACCATGGGGATGGAAACTACATTATCCGTTGGGATTCAGTTTTGCTTGATGGAAATTTGTCTTATGAGGAGGATCTTGTTGCTATTTTAGATAGAGAAGTTCGCAAGTTGAGGTCAAGGGAGATTGCATCCATCAAGGTGCAATGGAAGAATCGGCCGGTTGAAGAAGCCACTTGGGAGAAGGAGGCAGATATGCAAGAAAGATACCCACATCTGTTTACAGATTCAGGTATTCCTTTTTGCCCTTTTTTCCTTCTTTTGATCGTTCGAGGACGAACGATGGGTAAATTGGTATCTATTGTAACGACCTATTTAGTCGTTTTGAGCAACAGATTTTATTTCTGGAAAAATTGGCTGAGACGACGGACCCCACGACGGACCGTCGCAGGGTCTCGTTTCAAAACACTTAGAAATTGTGAAATTGGGTACTGAAAATCGACTCTCTGAACTTCGTGACGGAATGGCAGGACGGACCGTCACAGGCGTGACGGACCGTCACAAATTCTTTAGTGGAAATCGAGTCTCTGAACCTTGTGACGACCTGCAGGACGGACAGTCGCAGGCACGACGGGCCGTCACAGGTTGCATAATCCCAGTCTGGGTTGGATTTCTTTACACGTTTTAAGGGACGTTTTGTACTATTCCTACTTTAATTATAAAGTTAGAGGGTTAAGGTTAATAAGTCTAATTACTTGGGGGTTAAAAGAGGTAACCTTAAGTTAATTAGTGGGTTATTATTGCCATCTTTTATTCTTAATTACATGCTAATTAGGGTAAAAGAAAGAGGGTTTAAATAAGAAAAATAAAAAGAACAAGAAGAGAGAGAGAGGATCGATCGAGAAGGGAAAACACAAAGCTTTGGGGAATTTGCTTGCTTGATCACGAATCTTCGGTGGAGGTAGGTTATGGTTTTCATACTATCCGTAGTAAACTCTTAATAGCGAATGATATGTGTTGGTAGTGTTTTAAACCCTTCTATATGCTTAATTGTATGCTTGCATGAATATGATTATGTAATTGTGATAAAATAAGCATGATGAAGCTATTGAATCCTAAATCTTAAAGAAACCCTAATATACTTTGTTAATGATGATGCCTTGGTATAAAAGAAGGCTTGATGAATGAAAGAAGTGAGATTAGGGGATCAGGTGCCACGTTCCGGTACCAGGATAGAAATAGAGGATCGGGTGCCACGTTTCGGTACAAGGATAGAATGAGGATCGGAGTGTCACGTTCCGACACCAGGATAGTAAATAGATCGGGTGCCACGTTGCGGTACCAGGATAGAATGAGGATCGGAGTGTCACGTTCCGACACCAGGATAGTATATGGATTGGGTGCCACGTTCCGGTACCAGGATAGTGAATGAGGATCGGAGTGTCACGTTCCGACACCAGGATAGTATATGGAGCGGAGTGTCACGTACCGACACGAGGGGAATAAAGACAATGAATCTTGAAATATGTTAATATACTCAATCTAATGAACCTAATTCCCAAATGAGTATGGTATTGAGGCTTGAGTCCTCATGTGTGAACTTGGCGGTACTTATTTATGATTATGGTACTTGTTGTTGCTACATGTTGAGTATTGTAGTTGGTTTATAATATTACTTGATATATATTGTCTTCTATTTTGAGTTGGCCGATGATATCTACTCAGTACCCGTGTTTTGTACTGACCCCTACTTTTATGTTTTCTTCTTTGTTATTTGTGGAGTGCAGCAAACGTGCCGTCATCTTCGACTCAACAGTAATTCTAGCCAGTCTTCACTACATTGGAAATTCAGGGTGAGCTAATGCTTCTAGCTTGGACAGAGGACTCAAGCTTCATTAATAAATACCGCCAAGTTCACACATGAGGACTCAAGCCTCCATACCATACTCATTTGGGAATTAGGTTCACTAGATTGAGTATCTTTATCATCTTTCAAGATTCATTATCTTTCTTCCTCTTGTGTCGGTACGTGACACTCCGCTCCATATACTATCCTGGTGTCGGAACATGACACTCCGATCCATATTCTATCCTGGTGTCGGAACGTGGCACTCCGATCCATATTCTATCCTGGTGCCGGAACGTGGCACTCCGATCCTCATTCTATCCTGGTACCGGAACGTGGCACCCGATCCATATTCTATCCTGGTGTCGGAACGTGACACTCCGATCCATATTCTATCCTAGTGTCGAAACGTGACACTCCGATCCATATTCTATCCTGGTGTCGGAACGTGACACTCCGATCCTCATATACTATCCTGGTACCGGAACGTGGCACCCGATCCCCTAATCTCACTACTTTCGTTCATCAAGCCTTCTTTTATACCAAGGCATCATCATTAACAAGTAGATTAGGGTTTTTTTCAAGATTTGGGATTCAATAGCTTCATCATGCTTATTTATTCACAATTACATAATCATATTCATGCAAGCATACAATTAAGCATATAGAAGGGTTTACAATACTACTAACACATATCATTCACTATTAAGAGTTTACTACGAATAGTGTGAAAACCATAACCTACCTCCACCGAAGAGTAGTGATCAAGCAAGAATTTTCCCAAAGCCTTGTGTTTTCCTCTTCGTTTCTCCTCTCTCGTTCAATTCTCTCTCTCTCTCTCTTTGTTCTTTCTATTTTCTTTATTTAAACCCTCTTTCTCTTACCCTAATTAGCATATAATTAAGAATAAAAGATGGCAATAATAACCCACTAATTAACTTAAGGTTACCTCTTTTAACCCCCAAGAAATTGAGTTATTAATACTAACCCACGAAATTTATAATTATAGCAGGAATAGTCCAAAACGCCCCTTTAAAACTTAACTAGAAATCCGACCCAGACTGGGATTACGCAACCTGTGACGGCCCGTCGTGCCTGCAACGGTCCGTCCTACAGGTCGTCGCAAAGTTCAGAGACTAAATTTCTACTAAAGAATCTGTGACGGTCCGTCACGCCTGTGACGGTCCGTCCTGCCATTCCGTCACGAAGTTCAGAGAGTCGATTTCAGTACCCAATTTCAGATTTTCTAAGTGTTTTGAAACGAGACCCTGCGACGGTTCGTCGTGCCCATGACGGTCCGTCGTGGGGTCCGTCGTCTCAGCCAGTTTTCCACAAATAAAATCTGCTGCTCAAAACGACTAAACAGGTCGTTACATTTTCGAGTTCATGTGGTATTTGGTAATTTTATATTCCTTTCTCCTTTCTATATTTATCGTTACTAATAAAACAATAATCAAGTTATAATTCAAGTATTGACTAATTGATATAGGTAATTAAATATTAAGTGTATTATACTATATGAAATAAATAGATTCCTGATATTGGAGATATTTAAACTTATTCCTAGACTTGAAATTTAAAAAATGTGAGAATTGACATGTTAATTTGTATCAAGATTAGGAGGTTGATTATACATTTGAGTGAGTTTTTGGGTCTAGGCTAAACACATAATAATGTAGGTGATTTTAGTTTCAAAATATTATCGTGATTACGTATTTGGATAGATTGCATTGGTTTAGAAGCTCAACGAAAAGAGAAAGACTCAAGTTCCGGAGTGAATTGTTGACTAATTGAGGCAAGTGAATTTCTAAACTCTTGTTAAGTGTTTGAAATGTGTGTATTTTCCTTATGGTATATGTTTGGGAGTAATGGGACTTGGTGATGGTTGGCTGTCAATATTGATTAATTCTAATGATGAAAAAGGGAAAAAAAGACAACGTGATTAATTATTTATGTGTGATGTGTTGGGAAGGGTTTGAAAGCTTGTTGAATCATTGTTGATGTGATATCATGTTTGTGTTGTTGTGAATTGTGCAATGCTATGCAAATGGTCATCTTCTCATTATTTGTGTGAACATGTCATTTGTATTATTATGAGACATGGTTGTGACAAGTATTATGTGCATTGAGAAGGAATGAGAAATGAAAGAGGATGTATCATTTCGAGGGACGTATCGCGCACCGCAATGGATACTATATTTCGAGGGACGTATCGCGCGTCGTGATGATTACTATTATCGAGGGTCATGTTGTGCACCGCAACAGATGCATGGACAGATATGTCCCCCATGGGTCCCGGACTGAGAGACAGCGGGTGTGTATCACTAGGTCAGACATGCACCATTATACTTGACATTGTATTCCATTGCATTGCACATATTTGTCCTAAGTGAACTTTATATTGTGTTTTGTTGATCTTGTGAATGCCTTTCTATGGAACTTGTGATTGATGAATACTGAGTTTGTTGTTGAGGATATGTAATTTGTCAAAGTGTTGTTGTTGAGGATATGCAACTTGTCTAAGTGTTGTTATTGAGTTATGTAATTTATCTAAGTGTTGTTGTTAAGTTATGTAATTTGTCTAAGTGATGTTGTTGAGTTATATTATTTTTCTAAGTGTTGTTGTTGAGTTATGTTCTATGTAAACTGCGAGTTATTAGGTTGGACTGAATTTTATGCAGGTTGTAGTTGTGGAGGTTCTATTGGGGTGGTAGGAGTACCCGTATTTCATCCCCTTAGCTTGTGTTTAGAGGTGTACTTGCTGAGTACCTTGTGGTTTGGTACTCACCTATTGCTTCTACAATTATTTTTGTAGGTTACTGTGCCCGGACCTTTGTGATGTATTCTCTTCTTTTCCTCGGCTTCTTGGAGATTTGTGAGGTAGTTGTTTGTCATCTCAGCAAACCTTCTTAATCCTGTTTATAATTTTGTTCTACTCTAGAAACAATGTCATATGAGACTTGAGTTTTTCTTTTAATTCGATTGCAATACTTTAGAGGTTTGTACAACGTGACAATTAGATTTTTGGGGTATTTTTGAGTTTATTATAGATTTTTTGCATTTTATTGTAATTGTTGTGTTTTAGGCTGACTTGTCTTGGTGGATAAGACGAGTGTGATCACGTTTATTTTTGGGTCATGACAGTAGTTTGCTTTATCGGTGAATTTTGTGACACATTTCATTATTGTCTTCGATAATAGAACACTTCTTTTTATTGCGGTATTAATATTGAAAGTATTTATTAAAAAACTTGATTTCTATCTTCCACAACAATAAAAAAAATCATGAAATCAAATTTATTTCTATATACAATAACAATTATCATAATGTTATATTCTAAATATTAAAAATATTTATTAATACATTGATTTTTAACTCCACAAAAATAAAAATAATCATGAAAGCAATTTTTTTCTATGCACGATAACAATTGACATAATGTTATATTCTAAATTACATTAATTTTCTTTGATATTACACTTTGAATATCATATTGTAAAACAAAACTTTGAATCTTACCCCCCACAAAATAACCAATATACTTGGATTTTTTTCAAGTTATTATTTATTTTTTATTTTTTTTCTTCCTTTATATTTCTCAAGCCCTTTTCTATTGACATTTTTATTTTTTATTATTTTTTTATTTTTTAACTAAACATCTTTCTTTCGTTTGTACTTTTAATATTCCTTAGAATTTGAATATTAATTTTTTTATTGTCAAATTTTTCCTGTCAAATAGTTTATCATATTTGATACTAAGAATATATTCTATATAATTTTTTTCTGTTAAATAGTCAAACATTGTTCATTCTTTTAGTCACGTTATTTTATATATCTTCAAATTAATTTTAAAATATTGATACATCATTTTAAAGATTATTTTAATAATCAAGATACGAATTTAGTGATCATATTCTGTAACAAATATTAAAAATATGTTTACGCAATAATTATTTAAAGTACTTTAAGGAACAAAAATAGTAAATATTCAAACTCATTTAATTTTAAATTAGTTCAAAATTTTCTTTCAAAAACATGTCAAAACAAGCTTAGCGTTTATGACTGTTTGAAAAAAGTTAACTAATAGAAACTCTTCATTTTAATACAATTATAAAAATATCTTTATGGGCCTATTTGAAAAGTAAAGACAGTATTGATTCTTCTAGATTTTCATTTTGGTCATTAATTATACAATTATCATTTCACCCTTAAATAATATTAAAATTATTAAAATATCATTATTTAATAGATATTTTTGGTTTAATGAGAATTTCACACTGTAAAAAAAATCTATAAAAAATGTAGGTTCATATTAAATATCACATCATTATCAGGATACACATGTCATTTAAGAAAATATATTTGATTATATTGTTATTATAAATCTTTTATCACTTTTTTGATGCTTTATTTGTTTCATTTTATGATACAAGTGATTTTAGGAAAATCAACAAAATTTTTCATATGGTTCTCACATATTTTTAGTTGTTATTTTACTGTGACTCATAGTACTTCTTAGTTTTTAACATTATTTCAAATAATATGTAACTTTTTTTTGTTTCGATAAAAGTAAGGGAGTCAACCAAATTTCATTATGTTTTTTAACTATGTTTTTTATAAAAATATCTTAAATTGTCACGTTGCGTTTTAAACTTCTTTTTTATGTAATTTTAAATATGTAACAAATTAGAAATTAATACAAAGAATTATAGTTTTCAAATCATTATATTTCGTTTTTAACATACTACTCCCTCCTTTTCGATTTATATGAACTTATTTTTTAATTTCATTTCAAAAAGAAAATAAAATCTGAATTTTAATATTTTTTATATAGCATATTTAAGATTACAAAATTAAAGTATTTCAATAAACTAAGGGATAATGCACAAGTACCCCCTCAACCTATGCCCGAAATCTCAGAGACACACTTATTGTAACGACCTGTTTAGTCATTTCGAACAGCAGAATTACTTCTGATAAAAACTGACTGTGTCAACGGATCACACGACGGACCGTCATGGTCACGACGGATCGTCGTGGGGTCTCCGTCCCAAAACACTTAAACTCTGACAGTTGGGTACGGGGATCAACTCTCTGAACTTCACGACGGAACTGCAGCACAGACCGTCGTAGCCACGACGGACCGTCACAAGCCCTTTACTGAAATTAACTCTCTGAACTCTGTGACGACCCTGCAGGACGGACCGTCGCAGGCACGACGGGCCGTCACGAGTGGCGTAACCTTGACTGGGTCGGATTTCTGCTAAAAGTTTTTAAGGGGCGTTTTGGACTATTCATGCTTATAATTATAAAGTTAGTGGGTTAATGTTAATAATTCAATTACTTGGGGGTTAAATGTAATAACCTTGAAATAAATAGTGGGTTACTTTTATCATCTTTTATACTTAATTATATGATAATTAGGGTAAAAGAAAAAGAGTTTGAATAAGGAAAAATAGAAAGAACAGAGAGAAGAGGGGAGAACGAACAAGAGAGGGAAAAGTGAAGAGGAAAGAAAAGGCATTGAGAAGTAGCTTGCTTTATCACGAATTCTTCGGTGGAAGTAGGTTATGGTTTATGCTATTTAATAGTAAACTCTTAATAGCGATTGATATGTATTGGGTGGTATTGTAAAGTCTTCTATATGCTTAATTGTGTTGTTGCATGTTGTGATTATGTAAATGGTGATGGATTATAATGATGATGCTGTAGAATCATAAAAACCTTAAATCCACTCTATTAATGATGATGCCTTGACATAAAAGAAGGCTTCATGAACTAAAGGAATGAGGTTAATGGATCTGGTGTCACGAACCGACACGTAGTATTAGGGGATCGGGTGTCACAAACCGACACGTAGAATTAGGGGATCGGGTGTCACGAATAGACACGTAGAATTAGGGGATCGGGTATCACGAACCGACACATAGAATTAGGGGATCGGGTGTCACGAACCAACACGTAGAATTAGGGGATCGGGTGTCACGAACTGACACGTAGTATTAGGGGATCGGAGTGTCACGTATCGACACGTAGTAGTAGGGGATCAGAGTGTCACATTCCGACACAAGAAGAATAAAGAGAATGAATCTTGAATTATGTTAATATACTCAAATGTAAAGAACCTATTTCCCAAATGAGTATGGTGTGGAGGCTTGAGTCCTCATAGATGTGCTTGGGTTGCGGCCAATGGTTATGGTACTTGTTGTTGTCACCTGTTAAGAATGGTACTCGATTTTATGTTATTATCTGATATATATTGCTTTCTATTTTGAGTTGGCCGATGATACCTACTCAGTACGTGTTCCTTGTACTGACCCCTACTTGTATTTTTCTCTCTTTGTTATTTGTGGAGTGCAGCAAACGTGCCATCGACTTCGACTCGCCCTCAACTCTAGCCAGGCTTCAGTATATCAGAATTCAGGGTGAGCTACTGCTTCAAGCTCGGACTGGATTGTCTCCTTCACGTCTTGATGTCTTGAAGTTCGGACATGGACCATTCCTTTTACTTATTTTAGTTTCTTAAATACTCTTAGATTAGAAATTTGAGGATAGATGTTCTTGGTTTGATGACTTCCAGATTTTGGGGATAGTAATTGACAAATTTTAGAAGTTATTTAATTGATTCCGTTAATAAGTTTTAAGTCATCCGCATTGTATTTTGTCCATCATGGTTGAAATATTGGTAAATAATTGGTATTAGATTGGTTGGTTCGCTCACATAGAAGGATAAGTGTAGGTACCACTCGCGGCTTGTTTTGGGTCGTGACAAATTTGGTATTAGCGCATTAGGTTCGTTGGTCTTATCACACAAGAACGAGTCTAGTAGAGTCTTGAGGAACGGTAGGGGGACGCCTTTACTTTTCTTTGAAAGGCTATAGGACTTTAGGAAAATTCCATTCTTTCTTTCTTTCGTGCTATTACTTGGATCCAATTGGTATCTAGGTGATACAAATTGGTAGCTGACCATCCTCACTCTATTTCGCAGATGGTTAGAACTAGAGCAACATCTGTGCCACCACCAACACCGGCAAGACAGGATGCGTCTGAGCAGGCCACTGGGGGTGTAGCTCGAAAAGGAGCAGTGCCAAGAGGCCGTGGTAGAGGTCGCGGGAGGACTTCCTCTAGAGGTGAGGAAAAACACCTGGTCCAACTAGTAATAGGGCAGTGACTCCTCCACCGACTGATGAGGTAATAAGAGAGGGTGAGGACGGGGAAAATGAGCAAGTGCAAGATGAGGAGTTACCACCCCAACCTACCCCAGAGATGATTCACCAGGTTCTTGCTTATCTTAGCGGGTTATCTGATCAGGGCCAGGCACCTCCAGTGTTTTCTGCACCAGCACCTCAGGTTCCGGGAGTACAACATGCAGCTGCTGTGGCTCCCCGCATGGATGCCTCATTGGAAATAGGCACGTTTCCTAGATTGACTACAGGGCCTATAATGACGAGTGATCAGCATGAACTTTTCACTTAATTTTTGAAGTTGAAACCTCCAGTCTTCAGGGGTGCTGAATCTGAGGATGCTTATGATTTCCTGGTTGATTGTCATGAGTTGCAACATAAAATGGGCATAGTAGAACGATTTGGCGTTGAGTTTGTGACCTATCAGTTTCAGGGGAACGCCAATATGTGGTGGCGGTCATATGTTGAGTGTCAACCAGCACAAGCACCACCTATGACTTGGTCATCATTCTCTAGCTTATTTATGGAGAAGTATATACCCCGAACTTTGAGGGATAGGAGGAGAAATGAGTTCCTGAGCCTAGAGCAAGGCAGGATGTTGGTTACTGCTTATGAGGCTAAGTTTCGTGCACTATCCAGGTATGCAACCCAGCTTTGCTTCAGTCCCCAATAGCGGATTCGTCATTTTGATAAGGGGTTGAGGTCAGATTTGAAGATCCCAGCCTTACAGGTAGCTGCTGCAGCAAAATCCTTTCAGGAAGTGGTGGATTTTGTGGTAGAAGTGGAGGGGGTGAAGCCAGACGACTTCACCATGGCATCGACATCTAAGAAGTTTCTTAAGGGAGGTGAGTTTAATGGTTCTTACTCCAGAGGGCACAGGAGGTTACCCAGCCCGACCTATTCAGTCTTCACTGCAGGCTGTAGCTGGGGGTCCATCGCAGACCAGCCAACATTCCTTTGAGTTTGGAGGTTATCCCCAGACTTTGTCGTTCTCACAGAGACCTATGCTTGACCCCAGAGAGTGTTATGGATGTGGGGAGACCGGACATATTAGGAGGTTTTGTCCGAAACAGAGTTACAGACCCCCAGTAGTTAGAGGTAGAAGTGGTCATGGGAGAGGCCGTCATTCTGGAGGACGTGGTGGCCGAGGTAATGGTTGTCACCAAAACGGCCGGGGTGACGGGCAAACTAGAGCTACTACAGCACAACATGGTAGGGGCAACGGGCAGACAGGTGATAGGGCCCATTGTTACGCTTTCCCCGGGTGATCTGAAGCGGAGACATCTGATGCTGTTATAAAAGGTAATCTTTTGGTTTGTGATTGCATGGCTTCTGTATTATTTTATCCTGGCTCCACATTTTCATATGTATCTTCCTCATTTGCTATTGGTCTTGATTTACATTGTGATTTGCTTGACATGCCCATTCGTGTCTCTACTCCTGTGGGTGAGTCCGTGATAGTTGAGAAGGTGTATAGGTCTTGTCTTGTGACTTTTGTGGGGATAAATACTCATGTAGACTTGATTATTCTAGATATGGTTGATTTCGATGTAATTTTGGGTATGACTTGGCTTTCTCCGAATTTTGCAATCTTAGATTGCAATGCTAAAACTGTGACATTGGCCAAGCCTGGGACAGATCCGCTAGTGTGGGAGGGTAACTATACTTCCACCCCAGTTCGTATCATCTCCTTTCTTCGTGCTAACAGAATGGTGAGTAAGGGTTTTTTAGCTTTCTTGGCCCATCTCAGGGATGATACTTCCTAAGTACCTTCGATTGAGTCTGTTTCGATAGTCCGTGAGTTTCTGGATGTGTTTCCTGCAGACCTTCCTAGTATGCCACCAGATAGGGATATCGACTTTTGCATTGATCTGGAGCCGGGTACTCACCCCATTTCCATACACCCTTATAGAATGGCTCCAACAGAGTTAAGGGAGTTAAAGGCCCAACTTCAGGAGTTGTTAGGTAAAGGTTTTATTAGACCAAGTGTATCCCCTTGGGGGGCTCCTGTTTTATTTGTGAAGAAGAAGGATGGGAGTTTTCGGATGTGCATAGACTACAGGCAACTGAATAAGGTAACTGTTAAGAACAAGTATCCTCTTCCTCGCATTGATGATTTGTTCGATCAGTTATAAGGTGTTTGTACCTTCTCAAAAATTGATTTGAGATCTGGTTATCATCAATTGAAAATACGGGCAACGGATGTGCCAAAGACTGATTTTCGGACCAGGTATGGGCATTATGAGTTCTTAGTAATGTCGTTTGGGCTTACGAATGCCCCTGCTGCTTTCATGAGTCCGATGAACGGGATTTTTAAGCCATATCTAGATCTCTTTGTCATTGTGTTCATTGATGATATACTGGTATACTCAAAGAGCAGGAAAGAACAATTGGAGCACTTGAGAATTGTGTTGGAAGTGTTGAGGGAGAAAAAGCTTTATGCCAAATTCTCCAAGTGTGAGTTTTGGCTAGATTCAGTGTCCTTCTTGGGGCTCGTGGTTTCTAAGGATGGAGTAATGGTGGATTCTTCTAAGATTGAAGCGGTGAAGAGTTGGGTAAGACCTACTAATGTTACAGAGGTAAGGAGCTTTGTTGGTTTAGCTATCTACTACCGTCGATTTGTCAAGGGATTTTCTTCTGTTGCTTCCCGATTGACAAATTTGACTAAGCAGAGTGTTCCATTTGTATGGTCAGACGAGTGTGAAGAAAGCTTTCAGAAACTCAAGACCTTGTTGACTACTGCACCAATTCTTACCCTGCCAGTGGAAGGTAAGAATTTCATTGTTTATTGTGATGCATCCTATTCCGGTTTGGGTGCAGTGCTAATGCAAGAGAAGAATGTAATTGCTTATGCCTCGAGGCAATTAAAGGTGCATGAACGTAATTATCCGACCCATGATTTGGAGTTGGCTGCAGTGCTGTTCGCATTCAAGCATTGAGACATTATCTATATGGGGCTAAGTGTGAAGTCTATACGGATCATCGTAGCTTACAGTATGTCTTTACTCAGAAAGATTTGAATTTGAGACAGAGGAGAGGGATGGAACTATTGAAGGACTACGATATCACTATTTTGTATCACCCAGGAAAAGCTAATGTTGTGGCAGATGCTTTAAGTAGAAAGGCAAGGAGCATGAGAAGTCTAGCTCACTTGCAGGTTTCTAGACGCCCATTGGCTAGAGAGGTTCAGACTCTGGCTAATGACTTTATGAGGCTGGAAGTACTAGAGAAGGGAGGATTTGGCCTGTGTGGAGGCAAGATCTTTCTTTCTTGACAAGATTAAGGGAAAGCAGCTTACTGATGAGAAACTGAGTCGGATTCGAGACAAGGTATTGCGAGGAGAGCCTAAAGAAGCAAAAATCGATGAGGAAGGCATTTTTAGAATTAAGGGAAGGGTATGTGTACCCCACATCGATGATTTGATTCACACTATTCTTACAGAGGCTCATAGTTCAAGGTATTTTATACATCCTGGTGCAACCAAGATGTATCGTGACTTAAAGCAACATTTTTGGTGGAGTAGGATGAAGCGTGACATTGTTCATTTTGTCGCCCAATGCCCGAATTGTCAGCAGGTAAAGTATGAGCACCAGAGGCCCGGAGGAACACTTCAGAGAATGCCCATTCCTGAATGGAAGTGGGAAAGAATTGCAATGGATTTCGTGGTTGGTCTTCCAAAGACATTGGGTAAGTTTGACTCTATTTGGGTAATTGTTGACAGATTAACTAAGTCTGCTCCCTTCATTCCGGTTAAGGTGACTTACAATGCAGAGAAGTTAGCAAAACTTTACATCTCAGAAATTGTTCGATTGCATGGAGTTCCACTTTCCATCATATCAGATAGAGGTACACAATTTACTTCTAAGTTTTGGAGAACATTGCATGCTGAATTAGGTACTAGGTTGGACCTTAGTACTGCGTTTCATCCTCAGACCGATGGTCAGCCTGAGCGAACGATTCAGGTTTTGGAGGATATGCTTCGTGCATGTGTGATAGAATTTTGTGGTCATTGGGATAACTTCTTACCCTTAGCAGAATTCTCATACAATAATAGCTATCACTCAAGTATGATATGGCCCCATTTGAGGCACTGTATGGGAGGAGATGTAGGTCTCCCATTGGTTGGTTTGATGCATTTGAGGTAAGAACATGGGGTACCGATCTCTTGAGGGAATCATTAGAGAAAGTGAAATTTATTCAAGAAAAGCTTTTAGCGGCTCAAATTAGGCAGAAGGAAGATGCAGATCGAAAGGTTAGAGACTTGGAGTTCATGGAGGGTGAACAAGTCTTGCTGAAGGTTTCACCCATGAAAGGGGTGATGCGGTTTGGTAAGCGAGGTAAGCTTAGTCCGAGGTATATTTGTCCTTTTGAAGTTCTGAAGCGCGTAGGGGAGGTAGCTTATGAATTAGCCTTACCTCCAGGACTGTCAGGAGTGCACCCGGTATTTCATGTGTCTATGCTGAAAAGGTACCATGGGGATGGAAACTACATTATTCGTTGTGATTCAGTTCTTCTTGATGAGAATTTGTCTTATGAGGAAGAGCCTGTTGCTATTCTAGATAGAGAAATCCGCAAGTTGAGATCAAGGGAGATTGCATCCATCAAAGTTCAATGGAAGAATCGACCAGTTGAAGAGTCCACTTGGGAGAAGGAGGCTGATATGCAAGAAAGAAACCCACACCTGTTTACAGATTCATGTACTCCTTTTCGCCCTTGTTTTTCTTCTTGTGATCGTTCGAGGACGAACGATAGGTAAATTGGTATCTATTGTAACGACCTATTTAGTCGTTTCGAACAACAGAATTACTTCTAATAAAAACTGACTGTGTCGACGGATCTCACGACGGATCGTCGAGGGTCTCCGTCCCAAAACACTTAAACTCTGAAAGTAGGGTACGGGGATCAACTCTCTCAACTTCACGACGGAACTACAGCACGGACCGTCGTAGCCACGACGGACCGTCACAAGCCCTTTACTGAAATCAACTCTCTGAACTCTGTAACGACCCTGCAGATTGGACCGTCGCAGGCACGACGGGCCGTCACGAGTGGCGTAACCTTGACTGGGTCAGATTTCTGCTAAAAGTTTTTAAGGGGCATTTTGGACTATTCATGCTTATAATTATAAAGTTAGTGGGTTAATGTTAATAATTCAATTACTTGGGGGTTAAATGAGATAACCTTGAAACAAATAGTGGGTTACTTTTATCATCTTTTATACTTAATTATATAATAATTAGGGTAAAAGAAAAAGAGTTTGAATAAGGAAAAATAGAAAGAACAGAGAGAAGAGGGGGGAACGAACGACAGAGGGAAAAGTGAAGAGGAAAGCAAAGGCATTGAGAAGTAGCTTGCTTGATCACGAATTCTTCGGTGGAGGTAGGTTATGGTTTATGCTATTTGATAGTAAACTCTAAATAGTGATAGATATGTATTGGGTGGTATTGTAAAGTCTTCTATATGCTTAATTGTGTTGTTGCATGTTGTGATTATGTAAATGGTGATGGATTATAATGATGATGCTGTAGAATCTTAAAAACCTTAAATCCACTCTATTAATGATGATGCCTTGACATAAAAGAAGGCTTGATGAACTACAGAATGAGGTTAATGGATCGGGTGTCACGAACCGACACGTAGTATTAGGGGATCGGGTATCACGAACCGACACGTAGAATTAGGGGATCGGGTGTCACGAACCGACCCGTAGAATTAGGGGATCGGGTGTCACAAACCTACACGTAGAATTAGGGGATCGGGTGTCACGAACCGACACGTAGAATTACGGGATCGGGTGTCACGAACCGACACGTAGTATTAGGGGATCGGAGTGTCACGTACCGACACGTAGTAGTAGGGGATCAGAGTGTCACGTTCTGACACAAGAAGAATAAAGAGAATGAATCTTGAATTATGTTAATATACTCAAATGTAAAGAACCTATTTCCCCAATAAGTATGGTGTGGAGGCTTGAGTCCTCATAGATGTGCTTGGGTTGCGGCCAATGGTTATGGTACTTGTTGTTGTCACCTGTTGAGTATGGTACTCGATTTTATGTTATTATCTGATATATATTGCTTTCTATTTTGAGTTGGCCGATGATACCTACTCAGTATGTGTTCCTTGTACTGACCCCTACTTGCATTTTTCTCTCTTTGTTATATGTGGAGTGCAACAAACTAGCCATTGACTTCGACTCGCCCTCAACTCTAGCCAGGCTTCAGTATATCAGAATTCAGGGTGAGCTACTGCTTCTAGCTCGGACTGGATTCTCTCCTTCACGTCTTGATGTCTTGAAGTTCGGACATGGACCATTCCTTTTACTTATTTTAGTTTCTTAAATACTCTTAGATTAGAAATTTGAGGATAGATGTTCTTGGTGTGATGACTTTCAGATTTTGGGGATAGTAATTGATAAATTTTAGAAGTTATTTAATTGATTCCGTTAATGAGTTTTAAGTCTTCCGCATTGTATTTTGTCCATCATGGTTGAAATATTGGTAAATAATTGGGATTAGATTGGTTGGTTCGCTCACATAGAAGGATAAGTGTGGGTGCCACTCGCGGCTCGTTTTGGGTCGTGACACTTATACTATTCTAAGGTCCTATTACCCCCCTGAACTTATTTTATTAATAATTTTTTACCCCTTTTTAGCTTACGTGGCAGTATCTTGTGGGCCCAACGATGGTTGACTTTTTTTTTTGAACTAGTGCCACGTAGGCTAAAAAGGGGTAGAAAATTACATATTAAATAAGTTCAGGGGGGTAATAGGACCTTAATATAGTATAAGTGTGTCTCTGAGATTTCGGGCATAGGTTGAGGGGGTACTTGTGTATTTTCCCATAAACTAAATTTAAATATACATATAAATTTTAGTTTTAATTTTCATTGATTTTTCCTATTTTATACTTGATATATAATTATTAAGAGTTAAGTGTAATCATAATTTTTTTACTTTTATATAATAAATAGATATTGCAATTGCAATGACCCGGACCTAAAAAGGTATTCTTTTATAATTTTAAATAGTCATTTGACTATAATTAATTAATTTGTGGATAATTTATTTATTGTTAATAATAATGGATCAAGTCTGAAATATTAAAATAGGTTAAGAAGAATTACTACTTTTAATACATATTCATTTAGAAAAGAAAATAAAGAGAAGGAAGAAAAATAACCTGTACATCGGCGGCACAAAATGAAAAACATAAATTTATCAGGTAATCGTCTAAACTTTGTACTATTTATATAGGATGGATATCATATCATTATGTTATTAATGTTAGTATAGTTGTTTGTTAGTGAAAAACAAAAGGGAAACAATTAAGTGGGTTTTTAGTTTGAACAATTGAAAAATTGTTTACTGCATATGCCTTTTTATTTAATGAAAAAAAGGACTTTACAAATCATTACGTAATGATTAGTCAATGATTACTAAAGTAGAACACGGAATATATGTCATATCAAAGTAAGGTTTGAAACATATTTTGTTTATAATTTAGTTTGCTGAAAAACATTGTTTGTAATTTAGTTCGCTGCATTTTTTTCCCTTCGTAGTATTACCATATTATGATTTAAGTGTTGATATATTGGTAACGAAATTAAATATTAAAGGTGGTGTATTATCTGAATATAATCAGATTTAGGATATTGAAAAATTTAGAACTTAACATTAGGCTTGAAGCTTAAGAATTTGATTTTAGACTTGGATGACTTTTGGATTTAGGTTAGACTTATAGTAATATGGGTATTCTTACTTTTGAATAGTTATTGTGATCATTAATGTGAATAGATTGCTATGAGTTGGAAGTTCAACGAAAGGGGAAGACTCAAGTCACAGAGTGAATTATTGATTAATTTAGGAAAGTGAATTTCTACACTCTTGCTAAGTATATGGAATGCATATATTTCCTTGTGGTATATATTTGGGAGTAATGAGACTTGGTGATAGGTTTACTTGTCCACGTTGATTAATTTTAATGATAATAAAAGGGTAATGAAAGACAATGAGATTATTTGATTGTATGTGATGTGTTGAGAATGATGCGAGTTTCGTTGTTTTAATGGGAAGGTTTATTATTATAGAATGCGGATTGTAATCCGAGAATGCCAAAGCATATAAGCGATATATTATTGATTTGATTTATTATGTGTGATTGTTCTTTACTGAACTCGTATAATTGTGATAATTGAGGTGATTATATGTCATAGTGACATTTGTATTTATTGAGATATTGCATCATTTCCTTATTTGATATCATATTGTGCACATGCATTGACATGATATTGGGTATAAGTAAAGGTCTAACACGTGGAGATCGTCCGTGTTGAGATCGAGTATTGATTATTTGGGCACGTGGAGATCGTCTTGCGATAGAAATGTTATGATTATGATTTGGGCACGTGGAGATCGTCCATAATTTTTTTTTTGATTATGACAGTGCGTTGATATCGTCTGCACAGACACGTGGAGATGTACTTGTCGGTATATGGACCTTGCGAGTCCCCCTAGGTCATGAAATCTCAATGAATTTCCGAGGAGTATCATATATGTACGGTTGAGAGAGAAATTGGTATTCTGAGGCATATTATTTCATAGTATCATATTGCATTGCATCCCATGACATCCTTCATTCTTTGATGATTATATGTTTTACTGGTGATTGGAAAGTACTTGATATTCAATTACCTCTATTTGACGAACTTGATCTTGTGTATTGCTGATATTGTGAGTGACTTTTTGTGAAAGTTTCAATTGTTGAATATTGAGTTTGTAATTTAGGATGTTCAAATTTGTGAAAATGATTTTTGATAAGATGGGTGCTACGAAAACTGTGAACAATTGGGTTGAGTTTTATGCAGATTGTAGTTGTGGAGGTTCGATTGGTGTGTAAAGGATACCTGTATTTTATCCCCTTGGCTTGTGTTTAGAATTTTACTCGCTGGGTACTGTGTGATTTGGTACTCACCCCTTGCTATTACAATTTTTTTTGTAGGTTACTATCCCGGACTTTGTGATATTTTCTCTTCTCCTTGTCTGAGCCTTCTTGTGGAGAATTGTGAGGTAGCTGCTTGTTATCTCAGCAGACCTTCTTACTCCTATTTATGATCTTTTTCTATTAAAGAAACAATGTCATTTGATACTAAAAAATTTTTTCTGAATCAATTGTAATACATTTGAGACTTGTATACGTGACAACCAGATTTTGGGGTACTTTTGAGTAACTTGTGAAATTTTTGCATTTTATTGTAATTGTCGAGTTTTAGGATGATTTGTCTTGGTGAAACGAGACGAGTGTCATCACATCCATTTTTGGATTGTGGCAGTAAGAACTCATAAAAATGAAGAAATACATAAGATGAGGTAATAACTAATAGGAATATTTAAAGATATGTCTAGAACTATTTAATTTTCTTGTTATCATTCTTCGTAGATTTTTGTTTGCATGAAGTTACATTTTTACCTTTGGTCATTATTCAATTCATTTATCGAAAGATGTTTCTAGAATTACTTATTCTTGTTAGATTTTTGTTATTATGAAATTAAATATTTATTCTTGGTCATCTTTAATACAAATATATCATCCTATTCATTTTTATTTGTAAAGTTACTTTTTAACATTTTTTTAAAATTAAACCTAATATATATTATTAATTATATCACACTTATTTACTTTCAAATATATTAATTAGAACAAAAATAAAAGATGAAAATAATTAATTCGTGATAAATTTTTATATAAAAAGTAACATTTGTTATAAGCATAATGAATTGAAAAAATATTATGAATTAAATTAAAGTAATATTAAAATAGAGTAATAATAAAATAGATACCACAATAACTCACAAAAAAGTGAAGTAATAACAAAATAAGTTAATTGTAATAATAACAACTTGAGATGTTTCTAGAACTATTCAATTTTCTTGTTATCATTCTTGGTAGATTTTTGTTGGTGTGAAATTAAATTTTTGCCCTTAGTCATTATTCAATTCATATATAAAATGATGTTTCTAGAATTATTTATTATTTTTCGTAATAGGTTTTTATTTGCATTAAATAACAATTATGCCCTTGATCGTCCTCCACTTCACTCTTCTATATAATAGATAAAAAAAATAGTTATTTCATGATAAGTTAGGAAACATTTTTATAAGCATAATGAATAGAAAAAATATTAAGAATGAAATAAACATAACATTAAATTAGAGTAATAATAAAATAGATATCACAATAACTTACATAAAAAAGTGAAGTAATAACAAAATAAGTTAATGGTAATAACAATAACTTAGGATGTTTCTAGAATTATTTAATTTTTCTTTTTAATGGTAATAATAATAACTTAATATCTTTCTAGAATTATTTAATTTTCTTGTTATCATTCTTGGTGGATTTTTGTTAGTGTGAAATTACATTTTTATCCTTTATCATTATTCACTTCATATATAATTAGATGTTTCTAGCATTGTATAATTTTTTTGTCATCATTCTTGGTAGATTTTTGTTTGCTAGAAGTTAAATTTTACCTTTGATTGTCATTCACCTCATATATAGAAAGATGCTTATCCAATTATTTATACTTGATTGATTTTTGTTAGAATGAAATTACATTTTTATTCTTGGTCGTCTTTAATCCAAACATATCATCCTATTGATTTTTATTTGTGAAGTTACTTTTTAACATTTTTTTCATTAATTTCAATCTAATATATATTATTTGTTTAATCACACTAATTTATTTTCAAGTGTATTATGTAGAACCAAATTAAAAATGGAAATAATTAATTAATGATAAATTAGTAAACATTTTTTATACGCATAATAAATAGAAAAAATATTAAGAATTAAATAAATGTAATAGTAAAATAGAGTAATAATGAAATAGATATCACAATAACTCACAAAAAAAGTGAAATAATAACAAAATAAGTTAATGGTAATAACAATAACTTAAGATGTTTCTAGAACTATTTAATTTACTTGTTATCATTATTGGTAGATTTTTGTTAGTGTGATTTTAATACATTTTTTCCCTTGATCATTATTCACTTCATATATAAAAAGATGTTTATAGAATTTTTTAGTATTTTTCTGAAAAGATTTTTGTTAGCGTAAAATTATATTTTTGCCATTGGTCGTCCTCCCACTTCACCTCTTCTATATAATATACTAGATAAGTATTGTCCGTGCTAAGCACAGACCTGCCATGTAATCTTATTCGTGATCTACAATTGATTAATATATATTTGATAATCACATATAGAAATATAAAATAAATAAAAATAGGCCAAATACATAAAACAGATTCCTAAACTTGTTGTGTTTTTCCCGTTTTGTACCTCAACTATGCCATTTTCTTATTCAATCATTGAACCGCTTGTTCCTTTTAAACATCGTTAGTTGATTTTGATCAGCTTTTCTATTGTAAATGCCTTCGATTGTGTTCTTATTGTAATGACAAAAGATCTATCTACAATACACATGAATTCAGTTCCTCTAGATTCTTTGAAAGAAGAGGAGGCAAACTACATATCCCGGGAATGAGAAGGGTAAACTATAAGCAAACCTTACTACTAACTCACTACTAACTCGTGAAACAAAAGATTGTGTCATATTTGTGCATGTATGAGTCTTCAAATCAAAGGGCATCTCTTAAGTCCTGCACAGTTATATCTGTTAGTGACTCATGTAGAACAGAATACACTGGCCTCATACCAGTTAACTATAACCATAATATACACTTTATCCAAAAATTTGTAACAATTGACTTACCACAATGTATTACCTAAATATGTGGTTTATTGGAGTGTTAAAAGTAATTTTCTATTTTAATCATACTCGTGAGATCTAAAATTGGAGATATTAAAGTCACGCCGGAGAGGATCAATAAAGAAAGCAACAAATAACTGACCAACGAAGAAGGTTGAAGAGCTTATAGGTGTCAAGACTTGACAATATTACTAATATCCTCTCTCATGAACTCTTTTATTCATTGAAGAAAGCCAACACTGTCAAATACTACATCTAACACACATTTTCATTGTTTGAACTGGAACTAAACTCAAGTAGACATGTCACACTCTTATCGTCGAAAACCTTTGATGACATCTGTAACGACCTGTTTAGTCGTTTTGAGCAGCAGATTTTATTTCTGGAAAATTGGCTGAGGCAACGGACCCCACGACGAACCGTCATGGGCACGACGGACCGTCGCAGGGTCTCGTTTCAATATACTTAGAAATTCTGAAATTGGGTACTGAAAATCGACTCTCTGAACTTCGTGACGAACTTGCAGGACGGACCGTCACAGGCGTGACGGACCGTCACAGGCGTGACGGACCTCACAGACCCTTGGAGGAAATTTGGGTCTCTGAACTTGACGACGACCTGCAGGACGGACCGTCGCAGGCACGACGGCCCGTCACAGGGTGCGTAATCCCAGTTGGAGTCGGATTTCTTTACACGTTTTAAGGGACGTTTTGGACTATTCCTTCTTTAATTATAAAGTTAGAGGGTTAAGGATTATAAGTCTAATTACTTAGGGGTTAAAAGAGGTAACCTTAAGTTAATTAGTGGGTTATTAATGCCATCTTTCAAACTTAATTATATACTAATTAGGGTAAAAGAAAGAGGGTTTGAATAAGAAAATAGAAAGAGAAAGAGAGAGAGAGAGAGAGAGTCGAACGAGGAAGAAGAAGAACAAAGCTTGGGAATTTCATGCTTGATCACTAGTCTTCGGTGGAGGTAGGTTATGGTTTTCACACTATTCGTAGTAAACTCTTAATAGTGAATGATTGTGTTAGTAGTATTGTAAACCCTTCTATATGCTTAATTGTATGCTTGCATGAATATGATTATGTAATTGTGAATAAATAAGCATGATGAAGCTATTGAATCCCAAATCTTGAAGAGAAACCCTAATTCACTTGTTAATGATGATGCCTTGGTGTAAAAGAAGGCTTGATAAATTATATAATGAGATTGATGATGCCTTAGTAAAAGAAGGCTTGATAAATTATATAATGAGATTGATGATGACTTAGTATAAAGAAGGCTTGATGAATTAGGGGATCGGGTGCCACGTTCCGGTACCAGGATAGAATGAGGATCGGAGTGTCACGTTCCGACACCAGGATAGTATATGAATCGGGTGCCACGTTCCGGTACCAGGATAGAATGAGGATCGGAGTGTCACGTTCCGACACCAGGATAGTATATGGATCGGGTGCCACGTTCCGGTACCAGGATAGAATGAGGATCGGAGTGTCACGTTCCGACACCAGGATAGTATATGGAGCGGAGTGTCACGTACCGACACGAGGGGAATAAAGATAATGAATCTTGAAATATGTTAATGAATTCAATCTAATGAATCTAATTCCCAAATGAGTATGATATTGAGGCTTGAGTCCTCATGGATGAACTTGTTAGTACTTATTGATGATTTTAGTACTTGTCGTTGCTACATATTCAGTATTATAGTTGATTTATGGTTTTAACTGATATATACGGTTTTCTATTTTGAGTTGGCCGATGATACTTACTCAGTACCCGTGTTTTGTACTGACCCCTACTTTTATGTTTTCTTCTTTGTTATTTGTGGAGTGCAGCAAACGTGCCGTCGTCTTCGACTCAACCGTAATTCAAGTCAGTCATCTAGTATACCGGATTTCAGGGTGAGCTAATGCTTCTAGCTTGGACTGGATCTCCCTCTTTATGTCTTGATGCCTTGAACTTCCGGCATGGACTAGCTTTTTAGTTATTTTGTTCTTAGACATTCTTAGTTTAGTAAATTGAGATAGATGTTCTTGTGGTGATGACTTCCAGATTTTGGGGATAATAATAGTTATTGATATGATTTTATTAAGGAGTTAAGTCTTCCGCATTACTTTCTGTTGGTATACATTGAAATGTTAAGGTTTAGATTGGTTGGTTCACTCACATAGGAGGGTAAGTGTGGGTGTCAGTCGCGGCTCGGTTTTGGGTCGTGACAACATCTCTATCAACTATTTCCTCTTCTCTTGCATCAAATTTTTCAAAATTCTTCCAAATGATCAATGCAGTAATAGAGATTACAACAATATAACATATATATCAAACATATATATATATATATATATATATATATATATATATATATATATATATATATATATATATTATTCGGAAAGAACTTCAAAAATCAATTCAACACTCACAACTTTGAGCTTGAATTTTGGAGAATGTAAGATGACATGACTACAGAGGAACAGAAAATTATGCTACAATCAATATAATAATTATTGTACTTAATTTTACATAGTTTTACCAGAGTAAAGACAAATTAAATGATTTAGTTTTACCAAAGTAAGGACAAATTAAAAGTAAGATATTATAAGTTTGTCCCTTTTTACACTCCCTCCGTCCGTTTTCACTTTGGTACAGTTTATGTAGGATTACACTCCCTCCGTTCAAATAAGAACTATCTGCTAATAAGAACAACGTTCCAATAGAAGTGTAATTATAAATAGTTCTATCAAAGTAAAGACAAATAAAATAATAAAATAAAAATTTGGTTCTTAAAAATGCAAGAAATCCATAAATCTCACCATTGATTGATCTAATTTATCTAAAGCTTGATCATTACATCAAAAATACAAATCCTTAAAGCAAGACTATACAAAATATAACGACATTTTTTTGAATAAACTGTTTTTATCTATATTTTTTAATTACTGATAAACTGAGGTCGAAAAGGCTGTCAACTTACTTCTTTTTAATTAATATAGTCATCTTTTCGTAACTACAACTTGATATAATGATATCCTTAAGGTTTAAAACTGTGGCTAGCTATCTATGAATTTCTCCTTGAACTTTTATTGAAAATGTTATATGGCTTTTTATATTCATGAAATAAATTGTTACTTTAACCAAAAAAACTTCAACTACATCTAAGAAATTTTAGTCCCTTGCGATTGAGAAAGTGTGTTGATAGTGTTGGAACTCACATTTCATTCTATCCAAAGTAGGCCCATTTATCTATGTGATGATGCCCCTTGGTTCCACATATTTCACACACAATATGTTGGTCTCCATGTGGACACTCAAACAACTTCCTCTGCTGCCGCAAGAAATGTTTCGTCAAGTAATCCTTTCCATAGCAGTTGGATTGACATTCCTCTACATTAAAAACAAATGACCTTTGTTTATGCAAAATATCAAGATTACAATATTTTAAGCACGTTCTAATTTTTGGAGGTCCAAGAGAAATGTGCTTGTATGCTAATGAACATAAAGGATTGTTCTTTTTGTTAAATAAAAAGAGTGTTGTGTGATAAACCTTACACCTACTTTGTGAAGGCAAAGAGTTGTTTTTCGATAGACTCTCATCGCTATTTTTGGATATGCTTCCGAAAAAAACATATTTACATAAATTTTCAACAACAATTGCTAGATGCAATATATAGAATTGACTGAGCAAAAGAACAATCAAGTTGATTTATTCTTTCTTATAAGTATAAAGTTTATACCTATTACAACATAAAATAAACTTGATTCTTTATTCAATTCACTTAAACAACATTCCTCCTGATTCAATATACTCAAAAATAGAACATAAAAGTGATTTAAATATACAATACACATACAACTTTAAAGATAAAATATAGGCAAGAAATACAATAATTTCCTTTATTTTCATTATTGCTATGCATACAAGATATGAAATTATTTTCACACTTTAAACTGCACTGCTAGCGTATAACTTCATAATATTAGTTTGTCCATGTTGTTTTGTGTACCCATATTTTTGCAATTTCATAAACATGGCATAGGCTTTGACCCAACCATATTTATTTAAATCTTCAAATTTCCTTAACTTCTCAATTGTTTTTAATTCACAAATATAGCAAAAAACATACACCTACTAATTGTATGATAAAAGTGCATCCCTTCAGAAGGAGCAATATACATTGAGCACATAAGTTTCCAAATGAAATCTATAATCTATCCCAATCAACTCGAAAAATGAAGTAAAATATTATAACGGAAATTGAGAAAAAAGAATGTAAAAGAGGATATATCTTAAAAGAATTAATTAAAAAAAATAGAGTATAATTTATACATATCTCAAGAACACATGAGGAATTTAACTCCTGGGCAAAAATCCTATGTGCATTTGGTGACTTTTTTGATTGCTTGATCAGCCTTTGGAATGAGAGAATATAATTTTAGTCTTAAACCCCCAATTTTCATTCAAACCTTAAAATAAAAATCTAAAACTCCTAAGCAAACAAACAAACAAATAATAACAACAACACAACCTTTGAGCATAGAGTCATGACAACACACCATCAAAACAAAAATATGTGAGTTTGAAAAAGTCATAGACAAGAAATTGAAAGTGATAAAATATAGAGACGGTAAACCTCAGAAAAGGATGTGTAATTCCCCTCAAACTAATGAAAAGAGGCCCCATTTGAAGGATCCACAATTCTCCCCTGCCATGAAATTACACAGCTATACCTGGACAACAATATCAGAACTCAGAAATTACATAGCATATAATAAAATAAATCAAGGATCTAAAGAACCAAAATTGTATTATATTGCTCTTCACCAGACATGGATAAATTTCATAAATATTTGGCGTTTATGCTTTATCGATTCTCTTCCTCTTCCATGTCATGTATTTCCAATTTGGATATTTAACAGTATAGATGATTTAACTCGTAATCCATAAGCTTTGAACCGTTAGGAGAAGAAGAGATGTGAGGGAGATGATCCATCATTTTGTCTATGAGGCGTTGGCAATTGTTTATTAATAATAATAATCTAGAAGTTGAGGAAAAAGATCTAGAACGATTGGAAATGAAAAGAAAGAGTAATTTGGTTTGCTAAAATATCAATCATGTGTAATTACTATTTTACCCTTATATCATAACATAATTATAAAATTGTCTCTGATCGTCCTACTTCATCATGCTTCTATATAATACTAGAAATCTAAGACTTTTGAGGTAACAAAGTATTGTTCTAATTATTGTGCAGCCATATAATTATAATTATTATTTTAATGTTGGAGTCAAAAAGAAAATAGGAAAAAGTGATTTTGAAATTTAGAAAAAAAAAGAAGAAAATTAATAGTATGCATTAAGAATTATATGTGGGTTTGTGTGCATCATAAAGAGTCAAATTTATTAGACTCAATTTTTATTTATTTGGGTGGCGTGATGTCATGACCCAAAACGAGCCGCGAGTGGCACCCACACTTATCCTACTATGTGAGCGAACCAACCAATTCAAACCCCAACATTTCAACCATAATAAGAAGAATATAATGCGGAAGACTTAAAACTCATTAACAGAATCAATTAATAACTTCTAAAATTTATCAGTTACTATCCCCCAAAATTTGGAAGTCATCACCACAAGAACATCTAACCTCAATATACTAAATCTAAGAGTATCTAGGAAGCTAAAATAAGTAAACAGATGGTCCATGTCCGAGCTTCAAGGACATCAAGACATGAATGAGAGAGAATCCAGTACGAGCTAGGAACAATAGCTCACCCTGAAATCTAGTTATGCTAAAGTCTGGATAGAGTTGCGGTTGAGTTGAAGACGATGGTACGTTTGCTGCACTCCACAAATAACAAAGAAAACAAATAAAAGTAGGGGTCAGTACAAGGCACAAGTACTGAGTAGGTATCATCGGCCAACTCAAAATAGAAAGCAATATATGTCAGATAATAACATAAAATAAACTAATATTCTCAACAAGTGACAACAACAAGTACCATAACCATTGGCCACAACACCAAGCACATCTATGAGGACTCAAGCCTCCACACCATACTCATTTGGGAAAACAGGTTCTTTAAATTGAGTATACTAACATAATTCAAGATTCATTCTCTTTACTATCCTGGTGTCGGAACGTGACACTCCGATCCCCTCAATATTCCTTCTCTTTATTATCCTGGTGTCGGAACTTGACACTCCGATCCCCTTCTATCCTGGTGTCGGAACGTGACACTCCGATCCACTACTATCCTGGTGTCGGAACGTGACACTCCGATCCACTACTATCCTGGTGTCGGAACGTGACACTCCGATCCACTACTATCCTGGTGTCGGAACGTTACACTCCGATCCACTACTATCCTGGTGTCGAAACGTGACACTCCGATCCCCTAATACTACATGTCGGTTCGTGACACCCGATCCCCTAATCTCATTCTTTTAGTTCATCAAGCCTTCTTTTATACCAAGGCATCATCATTAACAAAGTGGATTTAAGGTTTAAGATTCACAGCCTCATCTTTCCAATCCATTAAAATTACATAATCACATCATGCAAGCACACAATTAAGCATATAGAAGACTTTACAATACTACCCAATACATATCATTCTCTATTAAGAGTTTACTATGAAATAGCATAAACCATAACCTACCTCCACCGAAGAATTCGTGATCAAACAATCTACTTTCCCAAAGCTGCGTTCTTCTTCGTTCTTTCTCTCTCGCTCGTTCGTCCCTCTTCTCTATGTTCTTTCTATTTTTCTTATTCAATCCCTTTTTCTTTTACCCTAATTGTCATATAATTAAGTATAAAAGATGATAAAAATAACCCACTATTTATTTCAAGGTTATCTCCTTTAACCCCCAAGTAATTGAATTATTAACATTAAACCACTAACTTTATAATTATAAGCATGAATAGTCCAAAACGCCCCTTAAAAACTTTTAACAGAAATCCTACCCAGTCGGGGTTACGCAACCTGTGACAGTCCGTCATAACTGTTACGGTCCGTCCTGCAGATCCGTCATAAAGTTCAGAGAGTTAATTCTGTGGAAATATTTGTGACGGTCCGTCGTGCCAACGACGGTCCGTCCTGCTATTTCGTCGTGAAGTTCAGAGAGTCGATCTCAGTACCCAAACTTTTAGAATCTAAGGGTTTTGGAACGAGACTCCCTCGACGGTCCGTCGTGCCCTTGACGGTCCATCGTGGGATCCGTCGACCCAGATAGTTATTACCAGAAATAAGCTCTACTGCTAAAAACGACTAAACAGGTCGTTAGAATAGATACCAATTTACCCATCGTTCGTCCTTGAACGATCACAAGAAGAAAAACAGGGGCGAAAAGGAGTACCTGAATCTGTAAACAGGTGTGGGTATCTTTCTTGCATATCAGCCTCCTTCTCCCAAGTGAACTCTTCAACTGGTCGATTCTTCCATTGAACTTTGATAGATGCAATCTCCCTTGACCTCAACTTGCGGACTTCTCTATCTAAAATAGCAACAGGCTCCTCCTCATAAGACAAGTTCTCATTAAGCAGAACTGAATCCCAAAGAATGATGTAGTTTCCATCCCCATGGTATCTTTTCAACGTAGACACATGAAATACCGGATGCACTCCTGACAGTCATGGAGGCAAGGCTAATTCATAAGCTACCTCCCCCACACGCTTCAGAACTTCAAATGGACCAATATACCTCGGACTAAGCTTACCTCGCTTACCAAACCGCATCACCCCTTTCATGGGTGAAACCTTCAGCAAGACTTGCTCACCCTCCATAAACTCCAAGTCTCTAACCTTTTGACCTGCATATTCTTTCTGCCTACTTTGAGCCGCTAGAAGCTTAACTGAATGCATTTCACTTTATCTAACGATACCCTCAGAAGGTCAGTACCCCAAGGTCTAACCTCAAATGCATCAAACCAACCAATGGGAGACCTACATCTCCTCCCATACAGTGCCTCAAATGGGGCCATACCAATACTTGAGTGATAGATATTATTGTATGAGAATTCTGCCAAGGGTAGGAAGTTTCCCAATGACCACCAAATTCTATCACACATGCACGAAGCATATCCTCCAACACTTGATCGTTCGCTCAGACTGGCCATCGGTCTGAGGGTGAAATGCGGCACTAAGATCCAACCTAATACCTAATTCAGCATGCAATGTTTTCCAAAACTTAGAAGTAAATTGCGTACCTCTATCTGATATGATGGAAAGTGGAACTCCATCCAATCGAACAACTTCCGAGATGTAAAGTTTGGATAACATCTCTGCATTGTAAGTCACCTTGACCGGAATGAAGTGAGCAGACTTAGTTAACCTATCAACAATTACTCAAATGGAGTCATACTTACCCATTGTCTTGGGAAGACCAACCACGAAGTCCATTGCAATTCTCTCCCACTTCCATTCAGGAATGAGCATTCTCTGAAGTGTCCCTCCAGGCCTCTGGTGTTCATACTTTACCTGCTGACAATTCGGGCATTGAGCAACAAACTCAACAATGTCACGCTTCATTCTAATCCACCAAAAATGTTGCTTTAGGTCACGATACATCTTGGTTGCACCAGGATGTATAGAGTACCTTGAACTATGAGCCTCTGTAAGAATAGTGTGAATAAAATCATCGATGCGGGGTACACATACCCTTCCCTTAATTCTCAGAACACCTTCCTTATGATTTGTGCTTCTTTAGCCTCTCCTCGCAACACCTTATCTCGGATCCTGATCAGTTTCTCATCAGTAAACTGCTTTCCCTTAATCTTGTCAAGAAAGGAAGATCTTGCCTCCTCACAGGCCAAAAATCCTCCCTTCTCATTTACTTCTAGCCTCATAAAGTCATTAGCAAGAGTCCGAACCTCTCTAGCCAATGGGCATCTGGAAATCTGTAAGAGAGCTAGGCTTCGCATGCTCCCTGCTTTTCTACTTAACGCATCTGCCACCACGTTAGCTTTTCCCGGATGATACAAGATAGTGACATCATAGTCCTTCAGTAGTTCCATCCACCTCCTCTGTCTCAAATTCAAATCTTTCTGAGTAAAGACATACTGTAGGCTACGATGATCCATATAGACTTCACACTTAACCCCATATAGATAGTGTCTCCATTGCTTTAATGCAAACACTACCGCAGCCAACTTCAAATCATGCGTTGGATAATTACGTTCGTGCACCTTTAATTGCCTCGAAGCATAAGCAATTACATTCTTCTCTTGCATTAGAACTGCACCCAAACCCGAATAGTATGCATCACAATAAACAATGAAATTCTTACCTTCCACTGGCAGGGTAAGAATTGGTGCAGTAGTCAACAAGGTCTTGAGTTTCTGAAAGCTTTCTTCACACTCGTCCGACCATACAAATGAAACACTCTGCTTAGTCAAATTTGTCAATTGGGAAGCAACAGAGGAAAATCCCTTGACAAATCGACGGTAGTAGCTAGCTAAACCAACAAAGCTCCTTACCTCTGTAACATTAGTAGGTCTTACCCAACTCTTCACTGCTTCAATCTTAGATGGATCCACTATCACTCCATCCTTAGAAACTAGGTGCCCTAAGAAGGACACTGAATCTAGCCAAAACTCACACTTGGAGAATTTGGCATAAAGCTTTTTCTCCCTCAACATTTCCAATACAATTCTCAAATGCTCCTCATGTTCTTCCCTGCTCTTGGAGTATACCAGTATATCATCAATGAAAACAATGACAAAGAGATCCAAATATGGATTAAAAATCCCGTTCATCAGGCTCATGAACGCAGCAGTGGCATTCGTTAGTCCAAAAGACATTACTAAGAACTCATAATGTCCATACCTGGTCCGAAAAGGAGTCTTGGGCATATCAGTTGCCCGTATTTTCAATTGATGATAACCAGATCTCAAATCGATTTTTGAGAAGGTACAAGCACCTTGTAACTAGTCGAACAAATCATCGATGCGAGGAAGAGGATACTTATTCTTAACAGTTACCTTATTCAGTTGCCTGTAGTCTATGCACATCCGAAAACTTCCATCCTTCTTCTTCACAAATAAAACAGGAGCACCCCAAGGGGATGCACTTGGTCTAATGAAGCTTTTACTTAACACCTCTTGAAGTTGGGCCTTTAACTCCCTTAACTCAGCGGGAGCCATTCTATAAGGGGGTATGGAAATGGGGCGAGTACCCGGCTCCAGATCAATGCAGAAATCAATATCTCTATCCGGTGGCATACCAGGAAGGTCTGCAGGAAACACATCCATAAACTCACGGACTATCGAAACCGACTCAATTGAAGGTACTTTGGTAGTATCATCCCTGAGGTGTTCCAAGAAAGCTAAACACCCTTTGCTAACCATTCTCTTAGCACGAAGAGAGGAGATTATAGGAACTGGAGTGGAAGTGTAGTCACCCTCCCACACCTACGGATCTGTCCCAGGCTTGGCCAAAGTTACAGTTTTAGCATTACAATCTAAGATTGCAAAATTTGGAGAAAGCCAAGTCATACCCAGAATTACATCAAAATCAACCATTTCTAAGATAACCAAGTCTACATAAGTATTGCTCCCCACAAAAGTTACAAGACAAGACCTATACACCTTTTCAACTATCACAGACTCACCCACCGGAGTAGGAACGCGAATAGGCATGTCAAGCAATTCACAATGTAAATTAAGACCAGTAGCAAATGAAGAAGATACATATGAAATTGTGGAGCCAGGGTCAAATAATACTGAAGCCATGCAATGAGAAACCAAAAGATTACCTGTGATAACAGCATCTGATGTCTCCGCTTCAGACCTCCCAGGGAAAGTATAACAATGGGCCCTATCACCTGTCTGCCCGTTGCCCCTACCATGTTGCGCTGCAGTAGTTCCTGTTTGCCCGCCACCCCGGTTGGTTTGGTGACCACCATTACCTTGACCACCACGTCATCCAGAATGGCAGCCTCTCCCATGACCACCTCTACCTCTAACTATTGGGGGTCTGTAACTTTGTTTTGGACAAAACCTCCTAATATGTCCGGTCTCTCATCCATAACACTCTCTGGATTCGAGCATAGGTCTATGTGAGAATGACGAAGTCTGGGGATAACCTCCAAACTCAGAGAAATGTTGACCGGTCTGCGGTGGACCCCCCAGCTACAGCCTGCAGTGAAGACTGAATGGGTCGGGCTGGATAACCTCCTGAACTCTGCCCTCTGGAGTAAGAACCACTAAACTCGCCTCCCTTACGAAACTTCTTAGTTGTTGATGCCATGGTGAAGTCATCTGGCTTCACTCCCTCCACCTCTATCACGAAGTCTACCACTTCCTAAAAGGATTTTGCTGTAGCAGCTACTTGTAAGGCTGAAATCTGCAAATCTGACCTCAACCCCTTCACAAAACGGAGAATCCGCTCTTGTGGACTGAAGCAAAGCTGGGTGGCATACCTGGATAATGCACGAAACTTAGCCTCATACGCAATAACCGACATCCTGCCTTGCTCTAGGCTCAGGAACTCATCTCTCCTCCTATCCCTCAAAGTCCGGGGTATATACTTCTCCATTAATAAGATACAGAATGACGCCAAAGTCATAGGTGGTGCCTGTGCTGGTTGACACTCAACATACGATCGCCACCACATTTTTGCATTTCCCTGAAACTGATAGGTTACAAACTCAACGCCAAATCGTTCCACTATGCCCATCTTATGTAGTAACTCATGACAATCAACCATAAAATCGTAGGCATCCTCAGATTCAGCACCCTTGAAGACTAGAGGTTTCAATATCAAGAACTTACTGAAAAGTTCGTGCTGATCACTCGTCATTATAGGTCCTGTAGTCAATCGAGGAAACGTACCTATTTCCTATGAGGCATCCATGCGGGGAGCCGCAGCTGCTGCATGTTGTACTCCCGAAAGCTGAGGTGCTGGTGCAGAAAACACTGGAGGTGTCTGGCCTTGATCAGATAACCCGCTAAGATAAGCAAGAACCTGATTAATTATCTCTGGGGTAGGTTGGGGTGGTAATTCCTCATTCTGCACTTGTTCATTCTCCCCTTCCTCACCCTCTCTTACTACTTCCTCAGTCGGTGGAGGAGTCACCGCCCTAGTACTAGTTTGGCCAGGTGCTTGTCCTCTTCCTCTAGAGGACGTCCTCCCGCGACCTCTACCACGGCCTCTTGCCACTGCTCCTCTTCGAGCTACACCCCAGTGGCTGGCTCAGACTCATCTTGTCTTGCCGGTGTTGGTGTTGGCGCTGTCGTTGCTCTAGTTCTAACCATCTATGAAATAGAGTGTAGATGGTCAAATACCAATTTGTATCACCTAGATACCAATTGGATCCAAGTAATAGCACGAAAGAAAGAAAGAATGTAATTTTCCTAAAGTCCTATAGCCTCTCAAAGAAAAGTAAAGGCGTGCCCCTACCGTTCCTTAAGACTCTACTAGAGTCGTTCTTGTGTGATGAGACCAACGAACCTAATGCTCTGATACCAAGTTTGACACGACCCAAAATGAGCCGCGAGTGGCATCCACACTTATCCTACTATGTATGCGAACCAACATATCTAAACCCCAACATTTCAACCATAATAAGCAGAATATAATGCGGAAGACTTAAAACTCATTAACAGAATCAATTAATAACTTCTAAAATTTATCAGTTACTATCCCCCAAAATCTGGAAGTCATCACCACAAGAAAATCTAACCTCAAATTACTAAATCTAAGAGTATCTAGGAAGCTAAAATAAGTAAACAGATAGTCCATGTCCGAGCTTCAAGGACATCAAGACATGAATGAGAGACAATTAGTCCGAGCTAGGAACAATAGCTCACCCTAAAATCTTGTTATGCTGAAGTCTGGCTAGAGTTGCGGTTGAGTTGAAGACGATGGTACGTTTGCTGCACTCCACAAATAACAAAGAAAACAAATACAAGTAGGGGTCTGTACAAGGCACAAGTACTGAGTAGGTATCATCGGCCAACTCAAAATAGAAAGCAATCTATGTCAGATAATAACATAAAATCAACTAATATTCTCAACAAGTGACAACAACAAGTACCATAACCATTGGCCACAACACCAAGCACATCTATGAGGACTCAAGCATCCACACCATACTCATTTGGGAAAACAGGTTCTTTAAATTGAGTATATTAACATTATTTAAGATTCATTCTCTTTACTATCCTGGTGTCGGAACGTGACACTCCGATCCCCTCAATATTCATTGTTTTTATTATCCTTGTGTCGGAACGTGACACTCTGATCCCCTTCTATCCTGGTGTCGGAATGTGACACTCTGATCCACTACTATCCTGGTGTCGGAACGTGACACTCCGATCCACTACTATCCTGGTGTCGGAACGTGACACTCCGATCCACTACTATCCTGGTGTCGGAACGTGACACTCCGATCCACTACTATCCTGGTGTCGGAACGTGACACTCCGATCCCCTAATACTACGTGTCGGTTCGTGACACCCGATCCCCTAATCTCATTCTTTTAGTTCATCAAGCCTTCTTTTATACCAAGGCATCATCATTAACAAAGTGGATTTAAGGTTTAAGATTCACAGCCTCATCTTTCCAATCCATTACAATTACATAATCACATCATGCAAGCACACAATTAAGCATATAGAAGACTTTACAATACTACCCAATACATATCATTCGCTATTAAGAGTTTACTATGAAATATCATAAACCATAACCTACCTCCACCGAAGAATTCGTGATCAAGCAATCTACTTTCCTAAAGCTGCGTTCTTCTTCGTTCTTTCTCTCTCGCTCGTTCGTCCGTCTTCTCTCTGTTCTTTCTATTTTTCTTATTCAATCCCTTTTTCTTTTATACTAATTGTCATATAATTAAGTATAAAAGATGATAAAAATAACCCACTATTTGTTTCAAGGTTATCTCCTTTAACCCCCAAGTAATTGAATTATTAACATTAAACCACTAACTTTATAATTATAAGCATGAATAGTCCAAAACGCCCCTTAAAAACTTTTAACAGAAATCCGATCCAGTCAGGGTTACGCAGCCTGTGACGGTCCGTCATGACTGTGACACTCCGTCCTGCAGGTCCGTCATAAAGTTTAGAGAGTTAATTCTGTGGAAAGATTTGTGACGGTCCATCGTGCCAACGACGGTCCGTCCTGCCGTTTCGTCGTGAAGTTCAGAGAGTCGATCTCAGTACCCAAATTTTCAGAATCTAAGTGTTTTGGAACAAGACCCCCTCGACGGTCCGTCGTGCCCTTGACGGTCCGCAGTGGGATCCGTCGACCCAGACAGTTATTTCCTGAAATAAGCTCTACTGCTCAAAACGACTAAACAGGTCGTTACACGTGATGATTGCAATGTCATTAGGGAATATGTTATATTATAAGATAAATCCAACAGTCATACATATAGGAAATTTTGTGGGATTGATTTTAGGGTTCCTGTGATTTAGATTTAATAGGTTTACGTCAATTAATTAACTTTGATTTGAATTTTTTTTTATAGTTATCACATTATGAATTAAGTTTTGATATATTAAGATATACAATTAACTTTATATTATTTGTATCAAGACAAAATCTTACGCTTGAAATTTGGAAAAGAACCTCGTAGAGTTGACCTATTAGTTAGTGTCCAAATTAGGATAACTTAATTATAAATTCTATATTAGTCTTTAGGTCTAGTATAGACCTGTAGTGGTATGGGTCTTGTTAGTTTTGAAATCTTATTATGGACAAATATTTGAATAGATTTCATTGAGTTGGAACTTCAATGAAAGGGGAAGACTCAAGTCTCAGAGTGATTGTTCGACAATTTGAGGCAAGTGAATTTCTAAACTCTTGCTAAGTGTATGGAATGCGTGTATTTCCTTGTGGTATGTGTTTCAGAGTAATAGGAATTTGTGGGGTTGACTTTTCAACCTTTATTAATTCTAATGATGAAAAGGGATTCAAAAAAAGGCAATGTGATTGATTGTTTGTGTGTGATGTTGAGAATGGTACGAGTACCTGCGTTATAAAGGCAAGGTTTATTTCTATAGAATGAGGATTGTAATCCGAGAATGTCAAAGAATATGGGTATTAGTTGATATATTGCTGACTTGATTTTTTATGTGTGATTATGTTTCTTATTGAACCCGTATAATTGTGATAATTGAGGTGATTATATGTCATAGATACATTTGATTTATTGTGATATTGCATTATCTCCTTTATTTGACATCATTTTTGCACATGCATTGATATGAGATTGGGTATGAGTAAAGGTCTAACACGTGAAGATCATCTGTGTTGAGATCGAGTTATGATTATTTGGGCACGTGGAGATCGTCTGTGCGATAGAAATGTTATAATTATGATTTGGGCACGTGGAGATCGTCCGTGCAAAATTTACTTGTTTATGATAGTGCGTTGAGATTGTCCGTACAGACACATGTATATCGTCCGTATCGGTATATGGACCATGCGAGTCCTCCATGGGTCATGAATTCTCGGTGTATTTCCGAGGAGTATCATGTATATACGTTTGAGACAGAAATTGATATTCTGAGGCATATCATTTCATGGTATCATATTGCATTGCATCCCATGACATCCTTCATTCTTGATGATTATAGTTTTTACTGGTGGTTGTAAAGTACTTGATATTTGATTACCTCTTTTTGACGAACTTGATCTTGTATATTGCTGATATTGTGAGTGACTTTTTGTGAAAGTTGTAATTGTTGAATATTGAGTTTGTAGTTGAGGATGTGCAAATTTGTTGAAATGATTTTTGATAAGTTGGGTGCTATGAAAACTGTGAACAGTTGGGCTGAGTTTTATGCAGGTTATAGTTATGGAGGTTCGGTTGGTGTGTAAGGAGTATCTGTATTTTATCCCCTTAGCTTTGTTTATAAGTTTACTTATTGAGTACCGTGTGGTTTGGTACTCACCCTTTGCTTCTACAATTTTTTGTAGGTTATTAGCGTGGACCTTTGTAATATTTCTCTTCTCTTTGTCCGAGGCTTCTTGTGGAGAATTGTGAGGTAGATGCTTGTTATATCAGCAAACCTAATTACTCCCATTTATGATCTTGTTCTACTCAAGAAACAATGTCATTTGAGACTTATTTTTTTTCTTTGAATCAATTGTTAATATTTTAGAGGCTTGTACACGTGACATCCATATTTTGGGGGATATTTTGAGTAAATTATGAAACTTTCGCATTTTATTGTCATGGTCGAGTATTAGGCTGACTTGTCTTGGTGCGATAAGACGAGTGTCATCACGTCCATTTTTGGTTCATGACAACTATCTCATTAAAATTAGTCTATATTATTAAAGTATGATTGAAAATGTGGGTTCATATTAATGTCACATCATTAGGATACACATGCCCTTTAGAAAAATATATTTGGTTGTTTTGTCATTATAAATCTATTACAACTTACTTGATATCATAACATAGAAAGAAACATTCTAGAATCTTAATGAATTGACAATTACTTTCATATACAAAGAAATGTTTCTAAAATTATTTGTTTCTCTTGCTATCTTTATTAAAAGGTTTTTATTAGTATAAAATTACATTTTTACCCTTGATAGTCCTACCACTTCACTCTTCTCTATAAAAAAAATCGAAATATGTTAAAGTAGGCATTTTAGTAAGCATAATCAATATAAAAATATTAGGAATTAATTAAAATAATAATTAGATAGTGTAATGAATAGATATCACAATAACTCATAAAAAATGTGAAGTGATAACAAAATGTGTTGATAAAAATAACATTAATCGAAGATGTCACTATAACTATTTATTTTCTTATTATTATTCTTGTTAGCTTTTTAAAAGTATGAAATTACATTTTTACCCTTGATCACCATTTACTTTCATATACAAAGACATGTTTCTAGAATTATTTATTTTTCTAGATATCTTTATTAAAAGATTTTTATAAGTATATAATTACATATTTACCCATAGTCGTCCTACCACTTCACTCTTCTATATAATAGAAAAATAATAATAAATAACTAGATAACTAAAGGCCCGTTCATGGGTCCAATTTAATTAATTATCTTTACAATTTTAATCTTTTACACCTAAATTCACATAATATTTTATTATAATTTCTAAAAAAAATTAGCATTTTAAAAAAATTACAAAAATCCCCTATCAGACACATCTCTATCCTCTGTCAGATATATAACTATCTCCTCTCGGATACATGCATATCCTCTCTCAAATACATTTAGCATTTTTGACATCGGAATTTGGATCACCCAAAAAATGGTTTGCAATAGATCACAAAAAATATCTAAAAGGGGGTATGCACGCTTCAGGGCTCTTTGACCTTTAAAATGGGTCGAACTTGTCGTGATGGGCAACCGGCTGCATAGCGAAGGTCTTCATAGACGTCCACAAAAAATTTGGCATGTGACTTTAAAGGTGTACTTGTTAAAATTTGAACTTCAGACAGACATAAACGCGTATCTGATGTCTGATCGAGCCGATTTTTTTTCAACCTGATAATTTTTTCGATATCTATGCGAAAAACATCACACACTGCCTTAGAACTTATAGTTTAACGTTTATCGGATTTTAACCATATATATGGCAAAATTATAATGAAAAACCGAAAGTCAAATCGGTTAAAGATATTGGGTCTACCTCGTAGATCTCGAAAAAATAATCACATAATCACCCCCAAAAGATTCTCGAGAAAAAATCTACGGCCATTTGAAGTTTCACGAAATGTGACTTTAAAGGGGTACATCTTTATCCCCTCTTCAATACATCTCTATCGTCTCTTGGATACATCTCTCTCCTCTCGGGTACATCCATATTCTCTCTCAAATATAGCTCTCTACTCTCGGATTCATCCGTGAGCTATGTGTCTGCAAGTTTTCTGAATGGCAATGTATCATGACCGATGTATCTGTATGTCTGCTGATAAATTTAAATTTTTTAATTCTAAGACTTTTTTTATAATTTGAAAAAATAGTAGAGATATCATGTAATTAACTCTTAAAACTATGAAAATTTATTTCTTTTAACTTTAATTTATGTGACATATTTTTCTCAGTAGTCAATTTCAAAAGAATGATGCATTACTTTACTAAATAACATTTTGAATTTTAGATGTACATTTTATTCTTAGTAAGAAGATTTTTAGTCATATCACAAATAAACATCTATGATTTGTTTTAGACCACCAATTTTAAAAGTATTTTTTTTTTTAAAAAAAATCATTTTAAGTCAAACAAACATTAAATAAATCGAAATGGAGTGAGTACAAACTTTAGTTAAGTTTTTTTAAAAAAAAACGATTTTGTTGTTTAGTAAAATTTAAAATGAAAATGTTAAACCTTTTTCACAATTATGTTTTATATTTGTTTATATCAATATCTAGTCAATAATAACCAAAATTTTGATATAAATAAGATAATAAAGTAACTTAATTCTAAAATTCTAGTATTGATATTAATAGAGAAAATGTTTATTTATAAATTGTAAAGAATTCATAATCTAATATTTGATATGGTTCTTACTCTAAATGAATGACACTAATTTATAATAATCCAAGATTGTAAGAAGTAGATTTTAATACTAAAAAGTGCAAATCACTATTATATAAAGGTCAATCCGTAGTTTATCTATTGTAGAAGTTTTCTAAGTATATGATATATAATTTCGTGATAAATTAATTTCACAGTAAACAACTTCAATATTGTCACGACCCAAAACGAGCCGCGAGTGGCACCCACACTTATCCTCTTATGTGAGCGAACCAACAAATCTAAACCACAACGTTTACCAATATTTCAATCATAATGAACAAAATACAATGTGGAAGACTTAGAACTCATTAATAGAACCAATAAATAACTTTTAAAATTTAATACTTATTATTCCCAAAATCTGGAAGTCATCACCACAAGAACATCTATCCTCAAATTACTAAATCTAAGAGTATCTAGAAAGCTAAAATAAGTAAACAACTAGTCCATGCCAGAACTTCAAGGCATCAAGACGTGAAGAAGAAGATCTAGTCCAAGCTAGAAACAATAGCTCACCCTGAAATCTGGTGTGATGAAGACTGGCTAGAGTTGCGGACGAGTCGAAGTTGATGGCACGTTTGCTGCATTCCATAAATAACAAAGAAAAAGAATACAAGTAGGGGTCAGTACAAGGGACACGTACTGAGTAGGTATCATCGGCCAACTCAAAATAGAAAGCAATATATATCAGATAATAACATAAAACCGACTACCATACTCAACAGGTGACAACAACAAGTACCATAATCATTGGCCACAACCCAAGCACATCTATGAGGACTCAAGCCTCCACACCATACTCATTTTGGAAAAAGATTCTTTAAATTGAGTATATTAACATAATTCAAGATTCA
Organism: Solanum peruvianum; assembly: GCA_027705065.1. NCBI lineage: Eukaryota > Viridiplantae > Streptophyta > Magnoliopsida > Solanales > Solanaceae > Solanum > Solanum peruvianum. The sequence goes on along the minus strand of JAKWJD010000875.1, from coordinate 20,438 downwards.
TTCTCTTTATTATCCTGGTGTCGGAACGTGACACTCTGATCCCCTACTACTACGTGTCGGTTCGTGACACCCGATCCCCTAATACTACGTGTCGGTTCGTGACACCCGATCCCCTAAATCCTGGTGTCAGTACGTGACACTCCGATCCCCTAATTCCTTGTGTCGGTACGTGACACTCCGACGACCACCAAATTCTATCACACATGCACAAAGCATATCCTCCAAAACCTGAATCGTTCGTCAGACTGACCATCGGTCTGAGGATGGAACACTGTACTAAGGTCCAACCTAGTACCCAATTCAGCATGCAATGTTCTCAAAAACTTAGAAGTAAATTGCGTACCTCTATCAGATATGATGGAGAGTGGAACCCCATGCAATTCAACAACTTCCGAGATGTAAAGTTTGGCTAACTTCTCTGCATTGTAAGTCACCTTGACCGGAATGAAGTGAGTAGACTTAGTTAGCCTATCAACAATTACCCAATTGGAGTCATACTTACCCATTGTCTTGGGAAGACCAACCACGAAGTCAATTGCAATTCTCTCCCACTTCCATTCAGGAATGGGCATTCTTTGAAGTGTCCCTCCAGGCCTCTAGTGTTCATACTTTACTTGCTGACAATTCGGGCATTGAGCAACAAACTCAACAATGTCATGCTTCATTCTACTCCATTAAAAATGTTGCTTTAGGTCACGATACATCTTGGTTGCACCAGGATGTATAGAATACCTTGAACTATGAGCCTCTGTAAGAATAGTGTGGATCAAATCATCGACGCGAGGTACACATACCCTTCCCTTAATTCTCAAAACACCTTCCTCATCGATTTGTGCTTCTTTAGCCTCTCCTCGCAACACTTTATCTCGGATCCGGATCAGTTTCTCATTAGTAAACTGCTTTCCCTTAATCTTGTCAAGAAAGGAAGATCTTGCCTCCACACAGGCCAAAAATCCTCCCTTCTCATTTACTTCTAGCCTCATAAAGTCATTAGCCAGAGTCTGAACTTCTCTAGCCAATGGGCGTCTGGAAACCTGTAAGTGAGCTAGGCTTCCCATGCTCCCTGTTTTTCTACTTAACGCATCTGCCACCACGTTAGCTTTTCCCGGATGATACAAAATAGTGACATCATAGTCCTTCAGTAGTTCCATCCATCTCCTCTGTCTCAAGTTCAAATCTTTCTGAGTAAAGACATACTGTAGGCTACGATGATCCGTATAGACTTCACATTTAACCCCATATAGATAGTGTCTCCATTGCTTTAATGCGAACACTACCGCACCCAACTCCAAATCATGGGTTGGATAATTACATTCGTGCACCTTTAATTGCCTCAAAGCATAAGCAATTACCTTCTTCTCTTGCATTATCACTGCACCCAAACCCGAATAGGATGCATCACAATAAACAATGAAATTCTTGCCTTCAACTAGCAAGGTAAGAATTGGTGCAGTAGTCAAAAAGGTCTTGAGCTTTTGAAATCTTTCTTCGCACTCATCCGACCATACAAATGGGACACTCTGCTTAGTCAAATTTGTCAATTGAGAAGCAACAGAGGAAAATCCCTTGACAAATCGACGGTAGTAGCTAGCTAAACCAACAAAGCTCCTTATCTCTGTAACATTGGTAGGTCTTTCCCAACTCTTCACTTCTTCAATCTTAGATGGATCCACCATCACTCCATCCTTAGAAACTACGTGCCCTAAGAAGGACACTGAATCTAGCCAAAACTCACACTTGGAGAATCTGGCATAAAGCTTTTTCTCCCTCAACATTTCCAATACAATTCTCAAGTGCTCCTCATGTTCTTTCTTGCTCTTTGAGTATACCAGTATATCATCAATGGATAAAATGACAAAGAGATCTAGATATGGCTTAAAAGTCCCATTGATCAAGCTCATGAAAGCAGCAGGGGCATTCGTAAGCCCAAAAGACATTACTAAGAACTCAGTATGCCCATACCTGGTCCGAAAAGCAGTCTTGGGCACATCCGTTGCCCGTATTTTCAATTGATGGTAACCAGATCTCAAATCGATTTTTGATAAGGTACAAGCACCTTGTAACTGGTCGAACAAATCATCGATTGTTCTTAACAGTTACCTTATTCAGTTGCCTGTAGTCTATGCACATCCGAAAAATCCCATCCTTCTTCTTCACAAACAAAACATGAGCACCCCAAGGGGATGCACTTGGTCTAATGAAGCCTTTTCCTAACAATTCTTGAAGTTGAGCCTTTAACTCCCTTAACTCCGTCGGAGCCATTTTATAAGGGGGTATGGAAATGGGACGAGTACCCGGTTCAAGATCAATGCAAAAGTCAATATCTCTATCCGGTAGCATACCAGGAAGGTCTGCAGGAAACGCATCCGGAAACTCACGGACTATCGAAACCGACTCAATTGAAGGTACTTGGGTAGTATCATCCCTGAGGTGTGCCAAGAAAGCTTAACACCCTTTACTAACCATTCTCTTAGCAAGAAGAAAGGAGACGATACGAACTGGAGTGGAAGTGTAGTCACCCTCCCACACTAACGGATTTGTCCCAGGCTTGGCCAACGTTACAGTTTTTGCATTACAATCTAAGATCGCAAAATTCGGAGAAAGCCAAGTCATACCCAGAATTACATCGAAATCAACCATTTCAAAGATAACCAAGTCTACATGAGCATTGCTCCCCAGAAAAGTCACCAGACAAGACCTATATACCTTTTCAACTATCACCGACTCACCCACCAGAGTAGAAACATGAATAGGCATGTCAAGCAATTCACAATGTAAATTAAGACCAGTAGCAAATGAGGAAGATACATATGAAAATGTGGAGCCAGGATCAAATAATACAGAAGCCAAGCAATCACAAACCAAAAGATTACCTGTGATAACATCATCAGATCTCTCCGTTTCAGACCGCCCGAAGATAGCGTAACAATGGGCCCTATCACCTGTCTGCCCGTTGCCCCTACCATGTTGTGCTGTAGTGGCTCCAATTTGCCCGTCACCCCGGCCGTTTTGTTGACCACCGTTACCTCAGCCACCACGTCCTCCAGAATGACGGCCTCTTCCATGACCACCTCTACCTCTGACTATTGGAGGTCTGTAACTCTGTTTTGGACAATACCTCTTAATGTGTCCGGTCTCCCCACATCCAAAACACTCTCTGGTTTCAAGCATAGGTCTCTGTGAGAACGACGGAGTCTGGGGATAACCTCCAAACTCAGAGAAATGTTGACCGGTCTGTGGTGGACCCCCAACTACAGCCTGCAGTGAAGACTGAATAGGTCGGGCTGGATAACCTCCTGAACCCTGCTCTCAGGAGTAAGAACCATTAAACTCACCTCCCTTAAGAAACCTTTTAGATGTCGATGCCATGGTGAAGTCATCTGGCTTCACTCCCTCCACCTCTATCACGAATTCTACCACTTCCTGAAAGGATTTTGCTGTAGCCGCTACCTGTAAGGCTGAAATCCGCAAATCTGACATCAACCCCTTCACAAAACGGCGAATCCTCTCTTGTGGACTGAAACAAAGCTGGGTGGCATACCTGGATAATGCACGAAACTTAGCCTCATACGCAGTAACCGACATCCTGCCTTGCTCTAGGCTCAAGAACTCATCTCTCCTCCTATCCCTCAAGGTCCGGGGGATATACTTCTCCATAAATAAGCTAGAGAATGACGCCCAAGTCATAGGTGGTGCCTGTGCGGGTTGACACATAACATATGACCGCCACCACATTTTGGCATTTCTCTGAAACTGATAGATTACAAACTCAACGCCAAATCGTTCCACTATGCCCATTTTATGTAGTAACTCATGACAATCAACCAGAAAATCGTGGGCATCCCTAGATTCAGCACCCTTGAAGACTGGAGGTTTCAATTTTAAGAACTTACTGAAAAGTTCATGCTGATTACTTGTCATTATAGGCCCTGTAGTCAAACGAGGAAACGTGCCTATTTCCAATGAGGCATCCATGCGGGGAGCCACAATAGCTGCCTGTTGTACTTCCGGAACCTGAGGTGCTGGTGCAGAAAACACTGGAGGTGTCTGGCCTTGATCAGATAACCCGCTAAAATAACCAAGAAGTTGATTAATCATCTCTAGGGTAGGTTGGGGTGGTAATTCCTCATTCTGCACTTGCTCATTTTCCCCTTCCTCACCCTCTCTTACTACTTCCTCAGTCGGTGGAGGAGTCACCGCCCTAGTACTAGATGGGCCAGGTGCTTGTCCTCTTCCTCTAGAGGACGTTCTCCCGCGACCTCTACCACAGACTCTTGCCACTACCCCTCTTCGAGCTACAGCCCCAGTGGCTGGCTCAGATGCGTCTTGTCTTGCCGGTGTTGGTGTTGGCGCAGTTGTTGCTCTAGTTCTAACCATCTGCGAAATAGAGTCAAGATGGTGAGATACCAATTTGTATCACCTAGATACCAATTGGATCCAAGTAATAGCACGAAAGACAGAAAGAAAAAATGGAATTTTCCTTAAGTCATATAGGCTCTCAAAGAAAAGTAAAGGCGCCCCCTACCGTTCCTTAAGACTCTACTAGAATCGTTCTTGGGTGATGAGACCAACGAACCTAATGCTATGATACCAAGTTTTTCACGACCCAAAACGAGCCGCGAGTGGCACCCACACTTATCCTACTATGTGAGCGAACCAACCAATCTAAACCCCAATATTTCAACCGTAATAAACAGAATATAATGCGGAAAACTTAAAACTCATTAATGAAAATAGATTAATAACTTCTAAAAACTAAAACACTTATTATTCCCCAAAATCTAGAAGTCATCACCACAAGAACATCTATCCTCAAATTACTAAATCTAGGAGTGTCTAAGAAGCTAAATAAATAAACAGCTAGTCCATGCCGGAACTTCAAGGCATCAAGACGTGAGGAAGAAGATCCAGTCCAAGCTAGAAGCAATAGCTCACCCTGAAATCTGGCGTGATGAAGACTGGCTAGAGTTGAGGACGAGTTGAAGACGATGGCACGTTTGCTGCACTCCACAAATAATCAATGAAAAACAAATACAAGTAGGGGTCAGTACAAAGCACAAGTACTGAGTAGGTATCATCGGCAAACTCAAAATAGAAAGCAATATATGTCAGATAATAACATAAAATCAACTAATATTCTTAACAGGTGACAACAACAATTACCATAACCCTTGGTCACAAAACCAAGCACATCTATGAGGACTCAAGCCTCCACACCATACTCATTTGCGAAATAGGTTCTTTAGATTGAGTATATTAACATATTTCAAGATTCATTCTCATTATTAAACTGGTGTCGGAACGTGACACTCCGATCCTCTACTATCCCGGTGTCGGAACGTGACACTCCAATCCATCAATACTATCCTGGTGTCGGAACGTGACACTCTGATCCATCAATACTATCCTGGTGTCGGAACGTGACACTTCGATCCATCAATACTATCCTGGTGTCGGAATGTGACACCCGATCCTCTAATTATATCCTGGTGTCGGAACGTGACACCCGATCCTCTAATAATATCCTGGTGTCGGAACGTGACACCCGATCCTCTAATACTATCCTGGTGTCGGAACATGACACCCGATCCTCTAATCTCATTACTTTAGTTCATCAAGCCTTCTTTTATACCAAGGCATCATCATTAACAAAGTAAATTTAAGATTTGAGATTCACAGCCTCATCTTCCCAATCTATTACAATTACATAATCACATCATGCAAGCACACAATTAAGCGTATTGAGGATTTTATAATACTACCCAACACATATAATTCGCTATTAAGAGTTTACTATGAGATAGTATAAACTATAACCTACCTCCACCGAAGAACCGCGATCAAACAGGCTATCTTCCCAAAACTTTTGCTTTCCTTGCGTTCTTCTCTTCCTCTCGATCGTTTCTCTCTTTTCTCTTTGTTTAATCTATTTTTCCTTATTCAAACTCCTCTTCTTTTACCCTAATTAGCATATAATTAAGTATAAAAGATGATAAAATAACCAACTATTTATTTCAAGGTTATCTCCTTTAACCCCCAAGTAATTGAATTATTAACATTAACCCACTAACTTTATAATTATAAGCATGAATAGTCCAAAACGCCCCTTAAAAACTTTTAACAGAAATCCGACCCAGTCAGGGTTACGCAACCTGTGACGGTCCGACATGACTGTGACGGTCTGTCCTGCAGGTCCGTCACAAAGTTCAGAGAGTCAATTCCGTGGAAAGATTTGTGATGGCCCGTCGTGCCAACGACGGTCCGTCCTGCCATTCCATCACGAAGTTCAGAGAGTCGATCTCAGTACCCAAATTTCAGAATTCTAAGTGTTTTGGAACGAGACCCCCTCGACGGTCCGTCGTGGAATCCGTTGACCCTGACAGTTATTACCATAATAAACTCTACTGCTCTAAATGACTAAACAGGTCGTTACATGTTTTGGAACGAGACCCCCTCGACGGTCTGTCGTGCCCATGACGGTCCGTCGTGGGATCCTTCGACCCAGACAGTTATTACCAGAAATAAACTCTACTGCTCAAAATGACTAAATAGGTCGTTACAATAGATACCAATTTACCCATCGTTCGTCCTCGAACGATCACAAGAAGAAAACAAGGGCGAAAAGGAGTACTTGAATCTGTAAACAGGTGTGGGTATCTTTCTTGCATATCAGCCTCCTTCTCCCAAGTGGACTCTTCAACTGGTCGATTCTTCCATTGAACTTTAATGGATGCAATCTCCCTTGATCTCAACTTGCGGATTTCTCTATCTAGAACGACAACACGCTCTTCCTCATAAGACAAATTCTCATCAAGAAGAACTGAATCCCAACGAATAATGTAGTTTCATCCCCATAGTATCTTTTCAGCATAGACACATGAAATACCGGGTGCACTCCTGACAGTCCTGGAGGTAAGGCTAACTCATAAGCTACCTCCCCCACGCGCTTCAGAACTTCAAATGGACCAATATACCTCGGACTAAGCTTACCTCGCTTACCAAACCGCATCACCCCTTTCATGGGTGAAACCTTCAGCAAGACTTGTTCACCCTCCATGAACTCCAAGTCTCTAACCTTTCGATCTGCATATTCCTTTTGCCTAATTTGCGCTGCTAAAAGCTTTTCTTGAATGATTTTCACTTTCTCTAATGATTCCCTCAGAACATCAGTACCCCAGGACCTCACCTCGAATGAATCAAACCAACCAATGAGAGACCTACATCTCCTCCCATACAATGCTTCGAATGGGGCCATATCAATACTTGAGTGATAGCTATTATTGTATGAGAACTCTGCTAAGGGTAAGAAGTTATCCCAATGACCACCAAATTCTATCACACGTGCACGAAGCTTATCTTCCACCACCTGAGTCGTTCGCTCAGACTGACCATCGGTCTGAGGGTGAAATGCAGTACTAAGGTGCAACATAGTACCTAATTCAACATGCAATGTTCTCCAAAACTTAGAAGTAAACTGCGTACCTCTATCTGATATGATGGAAAGTGGAACTCGATGCGATCGAACAATTTCTGAGATATAGAGTTTGGCTAACTTCTCTGCATTGTAAGTCACCTTGACCGGAATGAAGTGAGAAGATTTAGTTAATCTGTCAACAATTACCCAAATCGAATCAAACTTGCCCAATGTCTTTGGGAGACCAACGACGAAATCCATTGCAATTCTTTCCCACTTCCATTCAGGAATGGGCATTCTCTGTAGTGTTCCTCCGGGCCTCTAGTGTTCATACTTTACCTGCTGACAATTCAGGCATTGGGCGATAAAATCAACAATGTCACGCTTCATCCTACTCCACTAAAAATGTTGCTTTAGGTCACGATACATCTTGGTTGCACCACGATGTATAGAATATCCTGAACTATGAGCCTCTGTAAGAATAGTGTTGATCAAATCATCAACACGAGGCACACATACCCTTCCATTAATCCTCAAAACGCCTTTCTCATCAATTATTGCCTTTTTAGCCTCTCTTCGCAACACCATATGCCGAATTCGGCTCAGCTTCTCATCATCAAACTGTTTTCCCTTAATCTTGTCAAGAAACGAAGATCTTGCCTCCACACAGGCCAAAAATCCTCCTTACTCTAGTACTTCCAACCTCATAAAGTCATTAGCCAAAGTCTGAACTTCTCTAGCCAATGGGCGTCTAGAAACCTGCAAGTGAGCTAGACTTCCCATGCTCCCTGTTTTTCTACTTAAGGCATCTGCGACCACATTAGCTTTTCCTGGGTGATAAAATATAGTAACGTCATCGTCCTTCAGTAGTTCCATCCATCTCCTCTGTCTCAAATTCAAATCTTTCTGAGTAAAGACATACTGTAAACTACGATGATCTGTATAGACTTCACACTTAACCCCATATAGATAATGTCTCCATTGCTTTAATGCAAACACAACCGCGACCAACTCCAAATCATAGGTCGGATAGTTACGCTCATGCACTTTTAATTGCCTTGAAGCATAAGCAATCACATTTCTCTCTTGCATTAGCACCGCTCCCAACCAAGAATAAGATGCATCACAATAAACAGTGAAATTCTTACCTTCCACTGGCAGGTAAGAATTGGTGCAGTAGTCAACAAGGTCGTGAGTTTCCGAACGCTTTCTTCACACTCGTCCGACCATACAAATGGAACACTCTGCTTAGTCAAATTTGTCAATTGGGAAGCAACAGAGCTCCTTACTTCTGTAACATTAGTAGGTCTTACCCAACTCTTCACAGCTTCAATCTTAGAAGGATCCACCATTACTCCATCCTTAGAAACCACGTGCCCCAAGAAGGACACTGAATCTAGCCAAAACTCACACTTGGAGAATTTTGCATAATAAAGCTTTCTCCTCAACACTTCCAACACAATTCTCATGTGTCCTCATGTTCTTTCCTGCTCTTGGAGTATATCGGATATCATCAATGAACATAATTGACAAAGAGATCTAGATATGGCTTAAAAATCCCGTTCACAGACTCATGAAAGCAGCAGGGGCATTCGTAAGTCAAAAAAGACATTACTAAGAATTCATAATGCCCATATCTGGTTCGAAAAGCAGTCTTTGGCACATCTGCTGCCCGTATTTTCAATTGATGATAACCAGATCTCAAGTCGATTTTTGAGAAGGTGCAAGCACCTTGTAACTGATCGAACAAATCATCAATGCGAGGAAGAGGATATTTGTTCTTAACAGTTACCTTATTCAGTTGCCTGTAGTCTGTACACATCCGAAAACTTCCATCCTTCTTCTTCACAAACAAAACAAGAGCACCCCAAGGAGAAGCGCTTGGTCTAATGAAGTCTTTACCTAACAACTCTTGAAGTTTGGCCTTAAACTCCCTTAACTCAGCGGGAGCCATTCTATAAGGGGGTATGGCAATGGGACGAGTACCCGGCTCAAGATCAATGCAAAAGTAAATATCCCTATCCGGTGGCATACCAGGAAGGTCTGCAGGAAACACATCCAGAAACTCACGGACTATCAAAACCGACTCGATTGAAGGTACTTGGGTTGTATCATCCCTGAGATGTGCCAAGAAAGCTAAACAACCCTAACTAACCATTCTCTTAGCACGAAGAAAGGAGATGATATGAACTGGGATGGAAGTATAGTCACCCTCCCACACTAGCGGATCTGTCCCAGGCTTGGCCAATGTCACAGTTTTGGCATTACAATCTAAGATTGCAAAGTTTGGAGAAAGCCAATTCATACCCTGAATTACATCGAAATCAACCATTTCTTAGATAACCAAGCCTACATGAGTACTGCTCCCCATAAAAGTCACAAGACAAGACCTATACACCTTTTCAACTATCACAGACTCACCCACCGGAGTAGAAACACGAATAGGCATGTCAACCAATTCACAATGTAAATTAAGACCAGTAGCAAATGAGGAAGATACATATGAAAATGTGGAGCCAGGATCAAATAATACAGAAGCCATGCAATCACAAACCAAAACATTACCTGTGATAATAGCATCAAATGTCTCCGCTTCAGACCTCCCAGGGAAAGCATATTAATGGGCCCTATCACCTGTCTGCCCGTTGCCCCTACCATGTTGCGCTGCAGTAGTTCCAGTTTGCCCGTCACCCCGGCCGTTTTGGTGACCACCATTACCTCGGCCACCACGTCCTCCAGAATGACGGCCTCTTCCATGACCACCTCTACCTCTGACTATTGGGGCTCTATAACTCTGTTTTGGACAATACCTCCTAATATATCCAGTCTCCCCACATCCATAACACTCTCTGGATTGAAGCATAGGTCTCTGTGAGAACGACAAAGTCTAGGGATAACCTCCAAACTTAGAGGAATGTTGGTTGGTCTGCGATGGACCCCCAGCTACAGCCTGCAGTGAAGACTGAATAGGTCGGGCTGGGTAACCTCCTGAACCTTGCCCTCTAGAGTATGAACCATTAAACTCACCTCCCTTACGAAAATTCATAGATGTCTATTCCATGGTGAAGTCGTCTGGCTTCAACCCCTCCACTTCTATCACCAAATCTACCACCTCCTGAAAGGATTTTGCTGCAGCAACTACCTGTAAGGCTGAAATCTGCAAATCTGACCTCAACCCTTTCACGAAACGGCGAATCCGCTCTTGTGGACTGAAGCAAAGCTGGTGACATACCTTGATAGCGCACGAAACTTAGCCTCATAAGCAGTAACTGACATCTTGCCTTGCTCTAGGATCAGGAACTCATCTCTCCTCCTATCCCTCAAAGTCCCAGGTATATACTTCTCCATAAACAAGCTAGAGAATGACACCCAAGTCATAGGTGGTGCCTATGCTGGTTGACACTCAACATATGACTGCCACCACATTTTGGCGCTCCCTTGAAACTGAAAGGTCACAAACTCAACACCAAATCGTTCTACTATGCCCATCTTATGTAGCAACTCATGACAATCAACCAGAAAATCATAGGCATCCTCAGATTCAGCACCCTTGAAGACTGGAGGTTTCAACTTCAGAAATTTAGTTAAAAGCTCATGTTGATCACTCGTCATTATAGGTCCTGTAGTCAATCGAGGAAACATGCCTATTTCCAATGAGGCATCCATGCGGGGAGCCACAGCAGCTGCATGTTGTACTCCCAGAACCTGAGGTGCTTGTGCACAAAACACTGGAGGTGTCTGGCCTTGATCAGATAACCTGCTAAGATAAGCAAGAACCTAGTTAATCATCTAGGGTAGGTTGGGGGGTGTAATTCCTCATTCTGCACTTGCTCATTTCCCCTTCCTCACCCTCTCTTAACTACATCATCAGTTGGTGGATGAGTCACCGCCCTAGTACTAGCAGGACCAGATGTTGTCCTCTACTAGAGGACGTCCTCCGCGAACCTACCACGGCCCCTAGCCACTGCTCCTCTTCGAGCTACAGCCCAGTGGATGGCTCAGACGCATCCTGTCTTGCCGGTTGTTGGTGTTGGACACAGTTATTGCTCTAGTTCTAACCATCTGCGAAATAGAGTTAGGATGTCAGATACCAATTTGTATCACCTAGATACCAATTGGATCCAAGTAATAGCACGAAAGAAGAAAGAAAGAAATTTTCCTAAAGTCCTATAGCCTCTCAAAGGAAAAGTAAAGGCGTCCCCTACCGTTTCCACTTGACCTTACTAGACTCGTTCTTGTGGATGAGACCAACGAACCCTAATGCTCTGATACCAAGTTTGTCACGACCCAAAATGAGCCGCGAGTGGCACCCACACTTATCCTATTATATGAGCGAACCAACAAATCTAAACCCAATGTTACCAATATTTCAATCATAATGAACAAATACAAGCGGAAGACTTAAAACTCATTAATAGAACAAATAAATAACTTTTAAAATTTAATACTTATTATCCCCAAAATCTGGAAGTCATCACCACAAGAACATCTATCCTCAAATTACTAAATCTAAGAGTATCTTGGAAGCTAAATTAAGTAAAAGCTAGTCCATGCCAGAACTTCAAGGCATCAAGACGTGAGGAGAAGAATCCAGTCCAAGCTAGAAACAATAGCTCACCTGAATGAAATCTGGTGTTGTGATGAAGACTGCTAGAGTTGAGGACGAGTCAAAGTTGATGGCAGGTTTGTTGCATCCATAAATAACAAAGAAAAAGAATACAAGTAGGGGTCAGTACAAGGGACACGTACTGAGTAGGTATCATCGGCCAACTCAAAATATAAAGCAATATATATCAGATAATAACATAAAACCGACTACCATACTCAACAGGTGACAACAACAAGTACCATAACGATCGGCCACAACCCAAGTACATCTATGAGGACTCAATCCTCCACACCATACTCATTTTGGAAATAAGTTCTTTAAATTGAGTATATTACATAATTCAAGATTCATTCTCTTTATTATCCTGGTGTCGGAACGTGACACTCTGATCCCCTACTACTACGCGTCGGTTCGTGACACCCGATCCCCTAATTCTATGTGTCGGTTCGTGACACCCGATCCCCTAATTCCTGGTGTCGGTACGTGACACTCCGATCCCTTAATTCCTGGTGTCGGTACGTGACACTCCGATCCCCTAATTCTACGTGTCGGTTCGTGACACCCGATCCATTAACCACATTCTATTAGCTCATCAAGCCTTCTTTTATACCAAGGCATCATCATTAACAGAGTGGATTTAAGGTTTAAGATTCACAGCCTCATCTTTCCAATCCATTACAATTACATAATCACATCATGCAAGCACACAATTAAGCATATAGAAGACTTTACAATACTACCCAATACATATCATTCGCTATTAAGAGTTTACTATGAAATAGCATAAACCATAACCTACCTCCACCGAAGAATTGTGATCAAGCAAGCTATCTTCTCAAAACCTTTGCCTTCCTCTGCGTTCTTCTCTTTCTCTCGCTCGTTTCTCTCTTCTTTTCTTTCCTCTTTCTTTTTTTCCTTATTCAAACTCTTTTTCTTTTACCCTAATTATCATCTAATTAAGTATAAAAGATGATAAAAGTAACCCACTATTTATTTCAAGGTTATCTCCTTTAACCCCCAAGTAATTGAATTATTAACATTAACCCACTAACTTTATAATTATAAGCAGGAATAGTCCAAAACATCCCTTAAAAACTTTTAACAGAAATCCGACCCAGTCAGGGTTGCGCAGCCTTTGACGGTCCGTCATGACTGTGACAGTCCGTACTGCAGGTCCGTCACAAGGTTCAGAGAGTTAATTTCTGTGGAAGGTTTGTGACGGTCCGTCGTGCCTACGACGGTCCGTCCTGCAGTTCCGTCACGAAGTTCAGAGAGTCGATCTCAGTACCCAAATTTCAGAATCTAAGTGTTTTGGAACGAGACCCCCTCGACGGTCCGTCGTGCCCATGACGGTCCGTCGTGGGATCCGTCGACCCAGACAGTTATTACCAGAAATAAACTCTACTGCTCAAAACGACTAAACAGGTCGTTACAAATATATTACCTAATAATTTTTTTCAAATGTTCATACGACATAAATGCGTCATTTACAATCCAAATTGAGAAAGTTGAATTCCAGAAAATCTATGAGTTACATCTTGCATTCGAGGAATATATAAAATGTTGATATATTTGAAAAAGTTCATCGATCTTCATATATTTTGCAAGTGGTATCTATTTTCTACAATATTACCATTTTTTTTGTAATATTTTTATCATAAGCTTTTATATGATAAATTATTAATCATTGATCAATCAATTCATAAAGAGTGGTTTAAAGCCTTTCAAATCTCTACTGCTTCAACTTATTTATAATGTATTTTTAGTTTGCTTTGTCGGTAAATTATGTATTACATTTCATTATTTGTCTCCGATAATAGATTTACTTGCTATTTGTTTTGGTATTAATATTAAAAGTATTTATTAAAAACTTGATTTCTAACTTTCACAACAATAAAAATAATCATGAAATCAAATTTATTTCTATATACAATAACAATTATCATAATGTTATATTCTAAATATTGAAAACATTTATTAATATATTGATTTCTAACTCCACAAAAATAATAATTGACATAAAGTTATATTTTAAATTACATTAATAATATTTTTTTATACACTCTAAATATCATATCGTAAAAGAAACTTTGAATCTTACCCCCTCAAAATAACCAAAACACTTGTTTTTTTCAAGTTATTATTTATTTTTTAATTTATTTCTTACTCTATATATCTCAAGCCCTTTTCTATTGACATTTTTTTTTTGTTTTTTCTTTATTTTTTAACTACTCGTTTTTCTTTAATTTGTATTTTAATATTCCTTAAAATTTGAATATTAATTTTTTCTACTGTCAAATTTTTCTCTGTCAAATAGTTTATCATATTTGATATAAGAAAATATTTATATAAATTTTTCCTGTTAAATAGTTAAACATTATTTATTATTTTAGTCACGTACTCAAAATTAATTAAAAATAATTGATACGTCATTTTAAAGATTATTTTAATAATTAAGATAAGAATTAGTGATCATATTTTTTGTAACAAATATTAAAAATATGTTTACTCAATAATTCTTTAAAGTATTTTTAGGAATAAAAATATTAACTATTCAAACATATATTATTTTAAATTAGTTCAAAATTTTCTTTCAAAAACATGTCATAATAAGCTTAGCATTTATTATTGTTTGTAAAGAGTTAATTAATAGAAACTCTTCATTTTAACACATTTATAAAAGTATCTTTATGGGTCAATTTTAAAAGTAAAGACATGTATGAATTCTTCTAGATTTTCATTTTGGTCATTAATTATACAATTATTATTTCACCCTTAAATAATATAAAATTACTAAAATGCCATTGTTAAATAGATATTTTCACAAACAAAAAAAAAACAAAGAAAAAAATCTATAGAAAATGTGGATCCAAATTAAACGTCAAATCATTAGGATACACATGTCATTTAAGAACATATATTTGGTTGTATTGTTATTATAAATATATTACCACTTTTTTTGGTGCCATAACATGAAAAACATTCTAAAATATTTGTGAAATGACAAAATTGCCCTTGTCTTTTCTTAACTTTGCTCTCTCTCTCTCTCTCCGCTTTCTCTCTCTCTCCTCTCTCTCTCTCTCTCATCTCTCTCTCTCTCTCTTCTCTCTCTCTCTCTCTCTATATATAATATATATATTATATTATATATATATATTAGGTGCCCACACTAGCGCAAGCCCAACGTATGTTGTTGATTTTTTTTCTTCCATTCCAATTTATATGTAAAATGAAATTTGAAAAGCGAACTAAATTTTTTATATGTGCTTCTTAAAATATTTTAAATTATTAATTTTATACCTTTTGTATCATTTTGAAATAATATATGTTATTACATCTGTTTTATTTTATGTGAGACAAGTGATTTTAGGAAAGTCAATGAAATTTCTTATGTAAGTCTCACATATTTTTAGTTGTCATGTTACTGTAATTCAAAGTACTTTTCAGTTCTTACTTTATTTTCACAAAATATATGCAACTTTTGTTGTTTCGATAAGAATAAGGAATCAACCAAATTTCATTATGTTTTTAACTAAAAATATCTTAAATTATTACTTTAAGTTTTTGAGCTTTTTATTGTAATTTTCAAATCTGTAACAAATTAGAAATTAGAACGAAGATTAAAGTTTTCAAATCATTATATTTCTATATTAAAATGTTCAAATCTTTAAAACTCCACATATATGCACAAAATAAAGAAGGAAGCCAAACAATTTTTTTTGAAAAAAAATATATGAAATCTTCTTTTAATAATAACACATATATATATATTTCATTTTTAATATATTCATCCCTCCTTTTCGATTTATATGAAATTATTATTTTTTATTTCAAAAATAAAATAACTTCTGAATTTTAATTTTTTTTATATAGCATATTTAAGATAACAAAATTAAAAAAATATTTCAATACACAAAACTTAAATAAACATAAATTTTAATTTAATTTTGATTGACTACCTAATATTATACTTGATATATAATTATTAAGAGCTAAGCATAATCAATATTTATTTACTTTCATATATAGATAGATATCACAATAACTTATAAAACTGAAGAAATAACAAAAATGAGGTAATACTAATAATAATACCTAAAGATGTTTCTAGAACTATTTAATTTTCTTGTTATCATTCGTGGTAGATTTTTGCTTGCATGAAATTACATTTTTACGTCTGATCATCATTCACTTCATATATAGAAAGATATTTCTAGAATTATTTATTCTCGATAGATTTTTGTTTGGATGAAATAACATTTTTATATAAAGTCATCTTTACTATAAATATATCATCCTATTCATTTTTATTTGTAAAGTTACTTTTTAACATCTTTTTCTTTAATTTCAACCTAATATATTTTATTAATTTTATCGCACTTATTTATTTTCAAATATATTAATTAGAGCCAAAATAAAGATGAAAAATTATTACTTCATGATATATTTTTATATAAAAAGTAGGCATTTTAATAAGCATAATGAAAAGAAAAAAATATTAAGAGTTAAATTAAAGTAATAATAAAATAGAGTAATAATAAAATAGGTATACCATAATAACTCACAAAACAAAGAAAGTAAAGTAATAACAATATAAGTTAATGATAACAACAATAACTTAAATGTTTCTAGAACTATTGAATTTTTTGATTATCATTCTTGATAGTTTTTTGTTAGCGTGAAATTACATTTTTGTCCTTAATATATAGAAGATGTTTCTAGAATTATTAATTATCTTTCTTATTAGGTTTTTGTTAGCGTGAATTATATTTTTGCCCTTGGTCGTCCTCCCACTTTACTATTATATATATATATATATATATATTATATATATATATATTATATATATATATGTAGTACGTTGAATTTTTTTTTTGGGATAATGCACAGGTACCCACCTCAACCCACTATATGCCCGAAATCTCAGGGACACTTATATAGTACTAATGTCACGACCCAAATCCGAGCCGCGACTGACACCCACACTTACCCTCCTATGTGAGCGAACCAACCAATCTAAACCCCAACATTTTAGACATAATGAACAAAATACAGTGCGGAAGTCTTAAACTCATTAATAAAAACCAATTCAATAACTTTTAAAATTCAACATCTATTATTCCCCAAAATCTGGAAGTCATCATCACAAGAACATCTATGATCAAATTACTAAACTAAGAGTATTCTAAGAAGCTAAAACAAATAAAAAGCTAGTCCATGCCGGAACTTCAAGGCATCAAGAGATGAAGAGGAAGATCCAGTCCAAGCTAGAAGCATTAGCTCACCCTGAAATCCAGTGTAATGAAGACTGGCTAGAATTGCGGTTGAGTTGAAGACTACACTCCACATATAACAAAGAAAGAACATACAAGTAGGGGGTCTGTACGAACACGAGTACTGAGTAAGTATCATCGGCCAACTCAAAATAGAGAACAATATATATATCAAGTAATATTATAAAATCAACTACAATACTCAACATGTAGCAACAACAAGTATTATCATCATTAATAAGTACCGCCAAGTTCACACATGAGGACTCAAGCCTCAATACCATACTCATTTGGGAATCAGGTTCATTAGATTGAGTATATTAACATCTTTCAAGATTCATTATCTTTATTTCACTTGTGTCGGTACGTGACACTCCGCTCCCTCATTATCTTTATTCCTCTTGTGTCCATACGTGACACTCCGCTCCCCTACTACTATGTGTCGGAACGTGACACTCCGATCCCCTAATTCTACGTGTCGATTCGTGACACCCGATCCCCTAAATCTACGTGTTGGTTCGTGACACCCGATCCCCTAAATCTACGTGTCGGTTCGTGACACCCGATCCCCTAAATCCACGTGTCGGTTCGTGACACCCGATCCCCTAAATCTACGTGTCGGTTCGTGACACCCGATCCCTTAATTTTATGTGTCAGAACGTGACACTCCGATCCCCTAATCTCATTCTATCAATTCATCAAGCCTTCTCTTATACCAAGGCATCATCATTAACAAAGAGATTAGGGTTTTTCAAGATTTGGGATTCAATAGCTTCATCATGCTTATTTTATCACAATTATATAATCACATTCATGCAAGCATACAATTAAGCATATAGAAGATGAGATAATATTACCAACACATATCATTCGCT
The DNA here is from genome assembly GCA_027705065.1 of Solanum peruvianum. Lineage (NCBI taxonomy): Eukaryota > Viridiplantae > Streptophyta > Magnoliopsida > Solanales > Solanaceae > Solanum > Solanum peruvianum. Next base: position 2,267 of record JAKWJD010000875.1, on the reverse strand, counting down.
ATTAAGAGTCTACTACGAATAGCATAAAAACTATAACCTACCTCCACCGAAGAATTGAAATCAAGCAAGCTAATCCTCAAAATCCTTGCTTTCCTCTTCGTTCCTCTCTCTCTCTCTCTCTTGATCGTTTCTCTTTCCCTCTCTTGCTCTTTCAAATTTTCTTATTCAAACCCTCTTTCTTTTACCCTAATAGCATATAATTAAGTATAAAAGATGAGGAATTAACCCACTAATTAACTCAAGGTTATATCTTTTAACCCCCGAGAATTTGAGTTATTAATATTAACCCACGAAATTCATAATTATAGCAGGAATAGTCCGAAACGCTCCTTTAATACTTAAACAGAAATCCAACCCAGACTGGGATTATGCAACCTGTGACGGCCCGTCGTGCCTGCGACGGTCCGTCCTGCAGGTCCGTCACAGAGTTCAGAGACTCAATTTCCACTAAATAATCTGTGACGGTCCGTCACGCCTGCGACGGTCCGTCCTGCCATTCAGTCACAAAGTTCAGAGAGTCGATTTCAGCACCCAAATTTCTAATTTCTAAGTGTTTTGAAACGAGACACCCTCGACGGTCCGTCGTCTCAGCCAGTTTTTCCAGAATTAAAATTTGCTGCTCAAAACGACTAAACAGGTCGTTACAATAGATACCAATTTACCCATCGTTCGTCCTCAAACGATCAGAAGAAGGAAAAACAAGGGCGAAAAGGAGTACCTGAATCCGTAAATAGATGTGGGTATCTTTCTTGCATATCTGCCTCCTTCTCCCAAGTGGCTTTTTCAACTGGTCGATTCTTCATTGAACTTTGATGGATGCAATCTCCCTTAACCTCAACTTGCGGATTTCTTTATCTAGAATGGCAACAGGCTCCTCCTCATAAGACAAATTCTCATCAAGCAAAACCGAATCCCAACGATTGATGTAGTTTCCATCCCCATGGTATCTTTTCAACATAGACACATGAAATACCGGATGCACTCCAGACAGTCCTGGAGGCAAGGCTAATTCATAAGCAACCTCCCCTACTTGCTTAAGTACTTCAAATGGTCCAATATACCTTGGGCTTAGCTTACCTCTTTTACCAAAACGCATCACCCCTTTAATGGGCGAAACCTTCAGCAAGACTTGCTCACCCTCCATAAACTCCAAGTCTCTAACCTTTCGATCCGCATATTCCTTTTGCCTACTTTGAGCCACTAAAATATTTTCTTGAATAGATTTCACCTTCTCTATTGAATCCCTCAACAGATCAGTACCCCAAGGTCTAACCTCAAATGCATCAAACCAACCAATGGGAGACCTACATCTCCTCCCATACAATGCTTCAAATGGAGCCATGTCAATACTGGAGTGATAGCTATTATTGTATGAAAACTCCACTAAGGGTAAGAAGTTATCCCAATGACCACCAAATTCTATCACACATGCACGAAGCATATCTTCCAATACCTGAATCGTTCGCTCAGACTGACCATCGGTCTGAGGGTGAAATGCAGTACTAAGGTCCAACCTAGTACCTTATTCCGCATGCAATGTTCTCCAAAACTTAGAAGTAAACTGCATACCTCTATCTGATATGATGAAAAGTGGAACTCCATGCAATCGAACGATTTCTGACATGTAGATTTTGGATAACTTCTTTGCATTGTAGGTCACCTTGACCGAAATGAAGTGAGCAGACTTAGTTAATCTGTCCACAATTACCCAAATGTAATCAAACTTACCCAATGTCTTTGGAAGACCAACCAAGAAGTCCATTGCAATTCTCTCCCACTTCTATTCAGGAATGGGCATTCTCTGAAGTGTTCCTCCGGGCCTCTGGTGTTCATACTTTACTTGTTGACAATTTGGACATTTGGCAACAAAATCAACAATATCTCGCTTCATTCTACTCCACCAAAAGTGTTGCTTTAGGTCACGGTACATCTTGGTTGCACCAGGATGTATAGAATATCCGAAACTATGAGCCTCTGTAAGAATAGTGTGGATCAAATCATCTACACGGGGCACACATACCCTCCCTTAATCCTCAAACACCCTTCCTCATCCATTATTTCTTTAGCCTCTCCTCGCAAAACCATATCCCGAATTCGACTTAGTTTCTCATAATCAATTTGTTTTCCCTTGATCTTGTCAAGAAAAGAAGATCTCGCCTCCACACAAGCCAAAAATCCTCCCTTCTCATTTACTTCTAGCCTCATAAAGTCATTAGCCAAGTTTTGGATTTCTCTCGCCAACGGGCGTCTAGAGACTTGTAAGTGGG